>JAKELJ010000428.1:0-28443 GCA_025594165.1 Tamias sibiricus
AGGTAGATGTTTCTGTGAGTCCCCTAAATTCTGTAACTACTCAAAAATTTTTGGTTACAATTGGCTGTTGACACTATGGACAAAAGTTCCTTCTGTGTACAAGAAGGAAACTCCATCCATCAATTGCTAGCTAACAATCTTATGGGTCTATCTGTAAAATATACTGACTATGTTAAAGTCACTGGTGATAGAGCAACGTAGCAAGACTGGCCAGTATACCATGCAGAGCCAGCTTTGCCAGCTTCACTGGTTATTCAAAAGCATTGTTTATGCACAGATTGCATCCTTCCCCGATCCCCCCCAATTGTTCTGTTGAGCAAAATATCTCCCTACCCAATGCAAATGACTGCCAACAAGATGGGTTTTTCTCTGTAATAAAGCAACCTTCCAGGCTTTGCCTACAAACTTTTCTGGGATCTGTTCTATTGAACGGATCTTTCCTTTAACTGCCATCCCTGACAGCTCCCCACCAAATTGCCCGAAGTCTGCCCTCCAACTGCGATGACAATTTAATCCTCCTAGACCCACTAGACACTACAATTGCAACAGCTTTTCTTTGCCACTTCCGGGTCTAGTTGTAGAAATACAAAGAGAAAATCACAAAATTAGCCTGTAGTTTTAGCAAAACAGCTAACCTTACAGCACAAGTTTTGACAAAAATTAATCAAGAGATGAAAAAACTTCGAACCTCAATGTTACAAAAATAGAGCGGCTATTGATTTTCTTTTATTAAAACATCACTTGGGTTGCCAACAATTCCCAGGCATATGCTGTTTTAATATTACAGATTATTCTAACATTATCCAACAACAGGTAGATGAGATAAGACAGGAGATTAACAAAATTAAAATGAGTAATTATTGGTTAGGCTTGGGAGATTGGTTTCCATGGTCAACTTCTCTCTTAGGTCCTATAATTTGTATCCTTCTCTTACTAGTTATTGTCCCATGTGTTATTAACTATATGCTCCGGTTTAATTGAGCCGCAATTTAATTCTATTATATTGCCATCGATAAAAATTAGCCTATATGATTACTCCCTTTCAAAGATTTGAAAAAGAAAAAAAAAGGGGGGGGGGATGATAAACGAGCCTAATTCCATCTTAAGACTGGGAGCCATCCTGTCAAAAAGTTAATGAAAAGCCCACTTCAGTTTTCTATGAAATGCTAGGATTCTTATTTGGCTTGAGCTTATTGTCTGGCATTCATGCCCAGGCCTTGAGCTCACTCCATGCCTGTAAATCAGAGAGGGAAACCCGATTCTACTCAGAGAGACACACCACACTGGGATTCCGTAGCTACTCAACCCAACACCAATATAATTATAGGCCTAAGGCTACCACTGCCACAAAGCTGAGTAAGCTACGCTACTACCAAGGAACAACAAAAAGGTCCAGGTAAGACATCACTAAGGTCCATGGAAACCAGGATGCACCAGAAGTTGCAACCAGTTATGCTGTTGTGAACTAACAGGGAATCCAGTACATGTGTGTTGCCTATCTCTTGTTTCTTCTACTAACAGCCAAATTCTAATGATTATGCTCTCACTAGTCAAATAATCTAATACCTCTATTTTTCTCACATCTTACTTCATAAACATTTAAGCCAACCTCTAAGTCCCCCCATCAACCATTACATACTGTAAACCACCATGCAAACATCGAGAATATATGGTATAAGATAACTGATCCCATCATTTCTGTTTAAGTGACAAAACTGTAAATACAAAAATAGAAACTAACTGATATATGGACACACATTGGGTACAGTGAAAGCTCTAATATTGACATTTCCCAAAAATAGAGGTTTTGGGTAACCTGGAGGGACCTTATAAGAAAACAGGGCAGAAGCTGGAATACCTCAGGCTTACTGTGCAAGAGAGGAAAATACATAGACATCATGAAGAAACAAGGGAGAAAAATGCCCAAACAAAAAACAAGATACTAACACAACAATAGAAGCCATAAAAAGCACAGTAGGTGAAATGTCAGAGAAGGAGTTCTGGATATACATAATTAAAATGATAAGGGATTTAAAAAATGACCTAAGTGATCAGATACAGGCAAAAATGGATCTCTCCAACAAAGAGATAAGAGATCAAATACTGGCAACCATCTATCACACCAACAAAGAGATAAGAGAACAAATCCAGGTAGCAAAGATTACTTCAAGAAAGCGAGAGTTTGAGAAAAAACAAACAAACAAACAAACAGAAATCCTTAAAATAAAAGAAAAACAGTAAGCCACTTAAAAAAATTCAATAGAAAGCATCACCAACAGATTGGACCACTTGGAATATAGGACCTCAGACAATGAGGACAAAATATATAATCTTGAAAATAAAGTTGACCTCACAGTGAAGATGGTAAGAAACCATGAACAGAATATCCAAGAACTATGGGATATCATCAAAAGACCAAATGTAAGATTTATTGGAATAAGAGGAAGGTGCAAGAGAATCAAACCCAAAGGAATGCACAATCTCTGAAATAATATCAGGAAATTTCCCAAGCAGGAAGAATGAATTTGAAAAATCAAATACAAGAGGCCTATAGGATCCAAATGTACAAAATTACAACAGGTCCACACCAAGGTACATTGTAATGAAAGTGCCTAGCATACAAAATAAAGATAGAATTTTAAAGGCTGCAAGAGAGAAACAGTCAGATTACCTATAAGGAAAAACCAATTCACAACTCAGGAGATTTTTCAAACCAGACCCTCAAAGCCAGGAGAGCCTGGAACAACATATACCAGACTCTAAAGGATAAGGGATGCCAACCAAGAATTTTATATCCAGCAAAATTAAGCTTTAGATTTGAGGATGAAATAAAAACCTTCCATGATAAACAAAAGCTAAAAGAATTTACAACAAGAAAGCCTGCTCTACAGTAACATTCTTAGTAAAATATTCCACGAGGAGGAAATGAAAAATAATAATGAAAATCTGCAAAGGGAAAAACTACAATAAAGGGAAAGACAAACCTAAGAAAAAACCAAGTCAAACTAAATACCAAAAATAATAAAAAAATAAAAATGACTGGTAATGACAAATTATGTCTCAATAATAACCCTGAAATGTTAATGAACTAAACTAACCAATTAAAAGACATAGGCTGATAGATTGGATTAAAAAAACAGACCCAACAATATGTTGCCTTCAAGAGACACATCTCATAGGAAAAGACACCCATAGACTGAAGGTGAAAGGATGAAATAAAATATATCACTACCCTGGTCTACATAAGCAAGCAGGGGGTCCCATCCTCATATCAAATAAAGTAGACTTCAAGCCAAAGTTAGTCAAAAGAGATAAAGATGGACATTTCATACTGCTTAAGGGAATCAAAGATCAACAAGATATAACTGTTATAAATTATATAGTGCCCCAAATAATGGAGCATTCTACATTCATCAATCAAACTCTTCTCAAGTTCAAGAATCAAATAGACCCACAACACAATAATTCTAGGTGATTTTAACACGCCTCTTTCACCACTGGATAGATCTTCCAAACAAAGTTAAACAAAGAAACCATAGAACTCAATAATACAATTAATAACTTAGATTAACTGACATATATACAGTATAGCACCCATCCATGAGCCATACACTTTCTTCTCAGCAGCACACATGGATCCTTCTCAAAAAATAGACCATATATTACGCTATAAAGCAACTCTTAGCAAATATAAAAAAGTAGGGATACTACTACCCTGCATTCTATCAGATCATAATGGAATGAAATTAAAAATCAATAATAAAAAAGGAAAGAAAAGCTACACTAACACCTACAGACTAAATAAGATGCTATTGAATAATCAATGGGTTTTGCAGAAGACATCAAGAAGGAGATTAAGAAAATTCTTAGAGGTAAATGAAAAAACGATACAACATACCGAAATCTCTGGGTAACACCCTGAAGGCAGTACTAAGAGGAAAGTTCATTGCATGGAACTCTCTTCCTTCAAAAAAGAAAAAGTCAACAAATAAATGAACTAACATTACATCTCAAAGCCAATAGAAAAAAAGGAAGAACAAATCAGCCACAAAAGAAGTAGAAGACAGAAATAATTAAAATCAGAGCTGAAATAAATGAAATTAAAATTAATAAAACAATTGAAAATATTGACAGAACAAAAAGTTGGTTCTTTGAAAAAATAAATAAAATTTATAGACCTTCAGCTATGCTAAAAAAGGAGAGAAAACAGAAATTAAACCAATATCTATGAATGAAAAAGGAACTATCACGGGACAGACACTACAGAAATACAGAAGATAATTAGAAATTATCTTGAAAATTTATACTCCCCCCCCCCCCCACTAATTAAAATAGAAAATAATGAAGGCATCAACAAATTTCTAGAGACATATGATATGCCCAAACTAAATCAGATGTATTCACAATTTAAATAGGTCAATTTCAAGCAAAGAAATAGAGGATGCCATAAAAAACTTACCAATCAAGTAAAAGCCCGGGACCAGATGGATACATAGCTGAGTTCTACAAAACCTTTAAAGAAAAACTAAACACCAATACTTCTCAAACTATTTCATGAAGTAGAAAAAGAGGGAACACTCACAGATTCATTCTATGAGGCCAATATCACCCTGATTCCAAAATTAGACAGAGACAAATCAAAGAAAGAATACTTCAGACCAATATCTCTAATGAATATAGATGCAAAAATTCTCAATAAAATCCTGGCAAATTGAATACAAAAACACATTAAGAAGATAGTGCGTCATGATCAAGTGGGGCTTTATTCCAGGGATGCAAGTTTGGTTCAATATAAGAAAATCAATAAATGTAATTCATCACATCAACAGGCTCAAAGATAAAAATCATATGATCATCTCAATAGATGCAGAGAAAGCATTTTTGACAAAATACAACATCCCTTCATGTTCAAAATGGTAGAAAAAAATAGGGATAACAGGAACATACCTCAAACATCGTAAAGGCCATCTATGCTAAGCCCCAGACCAACATCATCCTAAATGGAGAAAAATTGAAAGCATTCCCTCTTAAAAAAACAGGAACAAGACAGGGATGCCCTCTCTTACCACTCCTATTTAACATAGTTCTTGAAGCCCTAGCCAGAGCAATTAGACAGATGAAAGAAATTAAAGGAATACAGATAGGAAAAGAGGAACTCAAATTATCATTATTTGCAGACAATATGATTCTATACATAAAAGATCCAAAAAATTCCACCAGAAATCTTCTAAATCTAATAAATGAATTCAGCAATGTAGCTGGATATAAAATCAATACCCGTAAGTCAATGGCATTTCTGTACATCAGCGACAAATCCACAGAAAGAGAAAACTAGGAAATCCACCCCATTTACTATAGCCTCTAAAAAAATCAAATATTTCGAAATCAACTTAACAAAAGAAGTGAAAACCTCTACAATGAAAACTACACCACACTAAAAGAGAGAAATTAATGAAGATCTTAGAAGATAGAAAGATCTATCTTGTTCATGGATAGTAGAACTAATATTGTCAAAATGACCATTTTCCCAAAAGCACTATACAGATTCAATGCAATATCAATCAAAAATCCAATGTCATTCCTCATAGAAATGGAAAAAGCAATCATGACATTCATCTGGAAAAATAAGAGACCCAGAATAGCCAAAGCAATTCTTAGCAAGGATAATGAAGCTGGTGGCATTACTATTCCAGACCTTAAATCGTCCTACAAAGCAATAATAACAAAAGCAGCATAGTATTGGCATCAAATAGACCAGTTGACTAATGGTACAGAATAGAAGACTGAGAGATGAACCCACCACACACCTTCAGTTATCTTATATTCGATATAAAGGTGCCAAAAATGCTCACTGGAAATAGAAGACAGCCTCTTCAACAAATGGTGTTGGAAAAACTGGAAACCCTCATGTAATAAAAATGAAATTAAATCTCTTTCTCTCACCATGCACAAAACTTAACTCAAAGTGGGATCAAGGACTTATGAATTAAACCAGAGACCTTGCACCTAATAGAAGAAAAAGTAGGCCCAAATCTCCATCAAGTTGGTTTAGGCTCCAACTTCCTCAATAACACCACTATAGCACAAAAACTCAAAACAAGAATCAAATAAATGGGATGGATTCAAACTAAAAAGCTTCTTCTCAGCAAAAGAAACAATCAGTAAGGTGAATAGAGAACATACTTATTGGGAACAAATCTTTACCCACAAGCACATCAGATAGAACATTAACCTCAAGGGTTTATTAAAGCTCTCAAAAGCCTTAACACCAAAAAAAGAAATAACCCAATCAATAAATGGGCCAAGGAACTAAGCAGACACTTCTCAGAAGATGATATACCATCAACAAATGTATGAAAAAAAATATTCAACGTCTCTAGCAATTAGAGAAATGCAAATCAAAACAACTCTAAGATTTCATCTTATCCAGTCAGAATGGCATCTATCAAAAAAAAACAAACAAACAAACAAACAACAATAAATGCTGGCAAGGATGTGGGGGGAAAAGGCACACTCTTACATTGCTAGGGTGGAGCTGCAAATTGGTGAAGCCAATCTGGAAAGTAGTATGGAGATTTCTAGGGAAAACTGGGAATGGAACCACCATTTGACCCAGCTATCCACTCCTTGGCCTATTCCCAAAGGACTTAAAAACAGATTACTACAAGGACACAGCCACATCAATGTTTATAGCAGCACAATTCACAATAGCTAGATTGTGGAACCAACCCTGATGCCCATCAGCTGATGAATGGATAGGGAAACTTTGGTATATATACACAATGGAACAGTACTCATCACTAAAAGATAATAAAATCATGGCATTTTCAGGTAAATGAATGGAGTTGGAGAAAATAATGCTAAGTGAAGTTAGCCAATCCCAAAAAACCAAAGGTCGAATGATCTCTTTGATATGAAGAGACTAACTTATAAAGGCAAAGAGAGAGGGAATGAGAGGAATGAAAGAGCTTTAAATAGAACAAAGGGGGGGAAGCGAGGGGGACAGGGGATAGAAATAATGGCAGACTGAGTTATCCATGATTACCCTAAATACATGTATGAAGATACAATTGTTGTAAAAATACTTTATATTAAACCAGCAACTTGAAAAATTGTGCTCTTTATATGTAACATGAAATAAAATGTACTCTGCAAACGTGTATAACAAATTAGAATAAAAAAAAGAAAAAGAAAATCCCATCTGAGACACAGAAGGAAAATTGAATTACATCATAGGAGTATAACCTAGATCTAAGCCATTTCCCACTCAGATCTTCCAGAGTGTCTTTGCCTAGACCTCCAACTATTAGCACTTTGAATTTGGGGAAAGCACTGTTGATAGGACTTTGAACCTAAAGGGCAAGGGATTGTTTGAAGTCCACCTTGAGAGCTTAACCAGGAAAAAAAAAAAAAAAAAAGGAAATCAAGCCAGCAGAAGCAGATAGCAAGAAAAATAATGTCTGTTTCAATCTTCACTCTTGGAAATTATTAAAACATCTGGTTCTCTAAGAAAGGTTTGGCTGATCATCTCATTCTTTTTATGATTTCAACACATCAAGGTAAGTAATTTTTTTTAAACATGCTAAACAATAGTATAAACCAGAAAAAAAAATAAATAAAATATTATCTTCAAAAATGGTTGAAGGTTACTTTAAAAAATAAACCTGAAAGCAATCATCACTAACAGATCCTACCAAGTTTACATCTACTTTTTTGTTTTGCAGCAAAATAAAATCTCATAAAATAGAATTGCATAAGCAAATGTGATGAAATATATACAATAAACTTTCATAACATTTTACAAGTGAATAGTAAAATTTTTTGGAAAATTTAAATACTTACGATGGCCAAGGTGGTCTTGACAAACTAAAAGAAAACTGGGAGAACATATTTTAATTGTTCAATTAAGATACAAAACATTTTGTACATGTCAATGCCATGCTTCACATATGCATCCACATGCCTCTGCACCAGACCTTCATGTCTCCAATCTTGCAGTTCATTTCTTTACAGAAACCTGATCATGGCTGGGTATCTATCTACATTTGCATGCTGGAGTATTTCTTCCACACAAAGTTTATGACATGATGCAATCCTTGCAGCTCTACCCATTTGGAAGAATTGACTTTTTTGCTGTCTTTTCAAAGCTGTGTTGAATAATCATGCAGAGAATATTCAGCCTTTCTCTGATCTCACATACCAATCCAAACTCTGTATAAATCAAGCTTGGGATGTTTCATCCTCCCTCAGCTCTTATACACGATCCGGTTATGGCCATCTGAGGCCCTTGCTACTTGCTCATCTGCACATGCAAGCGTTTTGGCCTTCTGGTTCTTCTTGATTTGGCTTCAGATGCACCATTTTCAATATATGATGGACAGTGGTTGTCCTACTTTTATAACATCATTGGGTAAGCAGAGTGCAACCCACATGGAAATTATAAAACATGGGCAAGTGGCACCATGTGGGTAAGCATTCCATCTCTTCTAAGGCTAAGAAAAAAAGGATCTATATTTTTAAAAACAGTGGTATAATTCTATGCTACAAATGGCATGGCTTATTTCTGCATTGTGATTACTCACTAGGATTTTCCATGAGCTCCATCATTCCATCTTTTCCCACCTTTGACTCCTCTAGCATTTTAGGGTCTGATAGATTGTTTGACCCAAATAACAGAATTGGTTGCATCCCACTATGCAGAAAGATTTTACTAAAAGATGTCAGTATTCTATATTATTTTATATATGGACCAAACTGCAGGCCTGGAATTATATCTATGTTGGTGATTTGTTTCTACAAAACTTTGAGGCCTACCAGATATGCTGCTTCATTCTCTCTGATGAGAAGTTCAAGCGGAATCTATTTTTCTTTTATTTTGGAAAAGATACACTAGATATTCTTGACTGAAATAGCAAGTCAAAGAGACTTCATATAATTTATTTTTTTACCATGTGGACTTCAACTTTTGCTCATTATGCCTAATGAGCATAATACTGTTGATATTAGTGATCCTTCTCATGTTCAATGGACTGGTCAGGTATGTCAAAACTCTTTGGAATATACTTTTGTGGAGAAGGAGAATTAACATGGTGTTGAGGCAAAGCTATCAACATTATCATCCCAAATAAATGAAAACTGTCTCTTATCTTAATACATTTGGAATGAAAATCAGTACACCATTCACAGTCTTTGCCTAGTTGTTAAATTCTATGTTTCAATAAAGTTATCTCAATTAAATGGATGCTGGTTTATAAAGTTCTCCTTTTCATTCCCTTTAATCAAACACTTTTAAATTCAATCTTAGGAGGTCAAAATTTCAAAATTCTAGAATGAGGAAGTACATAAATAAACTTTGCTATAGAAAAATCACAAGCAAAATGTATAAATTCATTTTGTCAGATATTTGAAAATTAATCAAAGCCTTGCAAAAATAGGAAGAGAAATCATTTGAGAAAAACTGAGAACATAGCTCAATATGTATGGAATGTTTCATAGAATTACTTTTGAGTGTGGGAGAAGTATGATCCATGTTGCATTTCCCTGAAATCCCAGTAGCCATTATTGGTATTACTTGACATGATTTAGAACTTGCTTCATTTTTGAATAAGGAATAATCCATAGGGTATTGTTCAAAATAAGTAACAATTATTTAATATTTCAGCTGATTAATATTATAGGAATAGTCTAGGAAAACAAAAGGATAGTCAAAACATAAATAGAATTCCTGGGGAAGAAGTGACCCACAGGTCTCCATAATATCTTAATTATGGTTTGCCTAGGCCCTGAATAGGAAATAGTTGAAAAATAAGTGTTTAAATATGCACATAGTCTTTCAATAATTGTGTTCAGTCTATGGGTTGAAGCCATTTCTTGTAATGCCTGACTAATTGATAGCTGATTATTAAGCTAAGTGAACAGAGAGCTTGACTACTTCATACTACAGTGATCACAGACTTTACAGAATTAGTCTATAGAAAGAAACATACTAATGCAAAACAATAGGAAAAGAAAAAAAAAAAAAAAAAAAAAAAAAAAACTAACACACACAACCAATACAGGAGAGGTGAAGGAAAATTACCATCCAAGTTACCACATATTTTTAAATGTGTAAGTTTTAGTAAGAAGTATAAGGAAGCAGAAAAATATAAGCCATCAAGAAATCAAAATTCAAACAATAGAAAAACTGTTTCTGGATTATTGGAATACATTTCTAGTTTCTCTTTCCTATACTCAGGAGGCCCAGTTTGCTGTGCTGTGCAGGTGCTGGAAAAACCTATAGGAAAAATACATGACATCCTGGAAATCCAGACAATAAACTTCTGAAAGTTTTCTATCTGGATCAGAGGAACTGTGGAGAGCAATATCAAAAAAAAAAACAAGTTTTTTTCACTTTTCTAAAGATTGGATAGTGTGAGGCTTGGCTCTAATATAATTGTATTAAATAGGATTCAATGGCTTCTCTCTCAAAGTGGTTACTAATACTGGGAAAAGCCATACATACATTGAGTTAAAGTATCCATACCTGGATATTTGCCTAATCCAGAACTCATAAGAGAAAGAAACTTATGAAGTAGCCTTGCTTAAAACTATAAGTGATATCGATCCTAACATTAGATGGGTAGACATAAAAACAAAATGAAAAAGCAAGAGAAAACCACCCCAAACATCCCATAACAAATCAACAACTGAACTCAATCAACAAAACGGTAGAGGAAATGTCAGAGAATTAGGAAGAATTTAGGAAGTTCACACTTAAAAATATTTATTGAACTAAAAGAAAATGTAAGTAGTGAAATTTAGAATATACAGAAAGTGAAAGTCAATTTCAATAAAAGATATTAAGATTTGGAAAAAAAAAAAAACAAAACAGAAAATTCTGGAAATGAAAAAACTCAATAAACCAAATTCAATGAAAAATCTCAACCAATAGATTATGCCACTTTGAAGATAGATTTTTTTCGGCCTTTAAAGACATATTATATATCTTGAAAAATAAAGTTGACTAGTTGACCATAAAGAAAAGATGTCTATGACCATAATATTCAATAAATCTGGGATAATAATCAAGAGACCAAATCAATCATTGGGGTAAATGAAGGCTCCAAAATACAAATTAAAAAAATACGGAATCTTTTCAAATAAACAATATTAGAAAATTTTGCAAATATTAGTACTGAAATAAAATGAAAAATTCAAATATAAGATACATAGAACTTCAAATATAAAGAATCTAAATACATCTTCTCCAAGACACATTATAATGAAAATCCCAATATGCAGAATACGAATAGAGACAGACCTCTGAGCAGTTGACAGACTTCCATGCTGTGGGCTTTACATCTACAAATGTGGCCTCACCACCATTCATGAGTGGACCTGCCTATGGCTGTGTCATCTCCCAGCATGGCAGACTCCATCTTGCATCTGCATCATGACATGGAAGCCTATGGGACACTGGACAGGGCCTGGAGGAGGAAGCCATCAGCTGCAGCACTGCCTGCCACAGCACTGAATCTCTAAATGCACTGCCCACCATCACTGTACCGACCCCTGTCACGGCCCCATCTCCAAATACAGCCAACTCCATCTTGGGGCAACTCTGCACCATCTTGGGAAACGTCTTCCAATGCCATCACCATCTTGAGACTCCATATTGGGACACTTGTCGCCAGGTCCTGGAAGCCCAACATCAAGAAACCTACAGGTTTGCCATGCCGCTTCCATCTAGGGACACCAGCCAGGGCCTGGGAAGACCATAACAAGGTGCCTGCAGGCTTGATTACACCTATGGTCTTCCAGCTAGGTGTGCTAATAGCCACCATCTTGCTGCAGAATCCTGGAGAGAAGCCATACATGTGGAAGGATGGGACTGGCTATTGAGGGTCAGTAGGTTAGAAGAAGGTGAGAGGGCATCTTGCTCTCAAATCACCCAGACATCCAGTCCAGCACCCACTGGATTCCCAGGGCCCGCTTTGGCCAGCACTCGCTTAGGACCCAACACCAACCCAATTCCAATTCCCTCCTTAATCTGGCATCCATCAATCCCCCTGGTCCCACCTGTTCAGCAATCTACAGGGTCCTCACCTCCGCAGTCTCTAGTCTCCCATACCCTCCCTAGCCACCAACCAGCCCAGTGCTCCCAGCTTGTGGCCAGCCTACAGCTCTGAGTGCCTGGTCCTGATCATGCCCATAAAGAACAGCTCTCCACTACAGGTGCCCAGTGCCCCATGCTCAGGAACCACTAGAGAGAGAGGTTCCTGACTTTAGAGGTCCAAAGGGGAAAAGGCAGGAGAGATACACCCCCCCCCCCCAGAGAGACTGTATCAGAGACCAGGAATTGTTGGGGGCAGTGACCTAAGGACCTAAGATCAGGCTTCTACATCACACAAGTGAAACCTAAAGGAGATTCCTGGAATGCAGTCTTCCAAGTGGGACAGGCAATTCTTATATGCCACTTCCCAGGAGTTCCACCACTAAGGCTAACCTCCTACCATAGTTACCCTCACCATCATGAGGGTGGAGATACCAACAAACTCCAGACAACCCCACCTATCAGCTGAGAAGGGCAGCAGAGAAGTTTTTGAACTCCAACAGTAAAAATTGTTCAATTTTTACTTTGAGACTTATTTTTCTTTTTCATTTTTCTTTTCTTTTCTTTTGCCACTCTCACATCCCCACCATTTTTGAAATCAAGTACTTTTCATGCATCAAGCTATTGAGGACTGGGATGTCTGGACAGTATATTACAGTTTTGTTGTGTATTTTTAAATTTGTTTCCTTTTTCTTATTTTACCATGTATATGTAATTATATATATGTATGTATTATATATATATTATTTTTTTTTCCTCTAACTTATCTGTTTCCTTAGATTCTCTTTCTTTCTTTTCTTCTGCTAAGAAGCCAACTTTCTATTGATTCTTCATTTCACTCTTCCTTTGATCTCATGTTTCGTAACTTTTCCCCTCCTACCTTTAAACATCACATCTTTTTACCACTCCATGTTCTCCTTTGTCTATACCTTTAGAAATTGTAAACCATTTTTGCAAACTGTTTATATTGCAGACATATATTTGAACACATCGTTTCTGTTTATTGCAACAAAATTGTAGGCATCTTAATAGAAGCTATTTGTTTTTAAGGCCGTATATTGTTTGCATTTGGTGGCTGTTAATATTGATCTCTCCCTTAAAGGTGAGATACTGGAAGCCTGCAGGGGACACTATAAGTTGTACAGGTTAAAATATTGAAAATACCTCAGATCCATCAATACTAGATGGGAAAACACACAAACGACATGAAAAAAACAATGGGAACAAAGCACCCAAACAAACTAAGATGTTCTAACAACAGAATCCAGTGACAACACTGTAGAATAAATGTCAGAGGAGTTCAGGAATGTACATAGTTAATTGATCTGCAGACATAAGGATGAATTAAAGAGTGAGGGATGAAGATCACTTCAATAAAGCAATTGAGATTATGAAAAGAAATCAAGCAGAAAAACAGAAATTAAGTAATCAAATTAACCAAATTAAATCACACAATGGAAAGTATAACCAACAGACTAGATCACTTAGAAGACAAAATAAGAATAAAATTTTCAAACCTACATGAGCACAACAAGCTGGTACACATTTAGAAGAAAACCAAGTTGGATTTTGATTTATTTCTCAAACCCAGACCCTAAGAACCAGAAGGGCTTGTAATGAACATGTACCAATGTTTCAAAAAACATGACACCAACAGCCCAACCAAGATTAACTATACCCAGAAAAAATATTCATTCAGAATTTGTAAGATGCAATGAAAACCAAATCCACCATCTCCAGAACTAAATGAATTTATAAGCACTAAGCCTACACTATGAACCACTCAATGAAATATTTCTTAAAATAAATGAAAACCCAACATAGGGATGAAGTGCACTAGAAGTATTCAATTAAGGTGAATCATGTCTGAATTAATAATTAGAACTAAATCAAAATGGCTGAAATGTCATATTTCTATAATAATTATAATTACATTGAATGTAAGTGATCTTAAACTCTTCAATAAAAAAGAATTAGATTGGTAAGTTGGACTAAAAATCAATACCCCAAACAATATGTTGTTTGCAAGAGACTCACCTTACAACACCAAGGAAATCCACAGGACTGAAGGTGAAGGATAGAAAAATATCATGCAAGTAGAAGCAAATAAAAATCATGGGTTAGCCATCTCTCATATCAGACAAAGTAGATTTAAAATAAAAATTAACCAGAAGAGACAAGGAAATTCACTTCACTAGTGGTTAAGGTATCATTCAACAACAAGATACAATAATTTTAATTATTTAATGCCCCTATACAATATGAAGGTATATATATATTTATTTATGTGTGTGTGTGTGTGTGTGTGTGTGTGTGTGACAATAATTGAACACATCCTTTCAGTTTGTTTATTGCAACAAAATTGTAGTAGCATCTTAATAGTGAGAGCTAAGCTGTATATTGTTTGCATTGGTGCTGTTAATATTGATCTCCTCTTAAAGGGCGACGATACTGGAAACCTACAGGGACATTACTAGTCCACAGGGATACACACACACACACACACACACACACACACCCACACACACACACGTGTATATTCCTTCTCAATAAGAAATCAAATAGAATTCTATATAATAATGATTGGTGATCTCGATATACCTTTCTACCATAAGTGATGAGTCACGATATAAATGAAGTAAAGACACTTCAGGGACCTAAAAGTTTACTATTACAAATATACATAACAGACTTCATAGAATATTTCAACCCATCAACACTGAATTCACTTCTCACTGGGTGGATGGAATCATTCTCTAAAAATAGATCAGATCTTTAGGAAACAAAGCAAATGTTAGGAAATATAAAAAGTAGACATGATTCCATGCACACGTTATCAGATCAAAATGGATGAAATTAGAAATAAAATGATGAGATGAAAAGGAGAAACCATTTTAAACACCTAGAAATTAAATAATAACATGTTGAAATGAGACTAGAATGGGGAAGAAAATCAGGGGAAAATTTCTTTTCAAGTTTACTAGGTTTTAAATAAAGAATTTTTACAACAATTTTGTCCTTCATACTCTTTGTTATATTTGAAGTTCTTTTCATTCCTCTCATCCCCATCCTTTTTCTTATTAGTTAGTATCTTCATATCAAAGAGATCATTCAACCTTTGGTTTTTTTGGGATTGGCTAAACTTCACTTAGCATTATTTTCTCCAAATGCATCCATTTACTTGCAAATGCAATGATTTTATTATCTTTTAGTGCTGAGTAGTGTTTCATTGTGTATATTATACCAAAGTTTCCCTATCCATTTATCAGCTGGATGGGCATCAGGATTGGTTCCACAATCTAAGCTATTGTGAATTTGTTCTACTATATAACACTGATGTGGCTGTGTCCCTGTAGTAAGCCCCCCCTGTGTTTTTAAGTCCTTTGGGGAATAGGACCAAGGAGCGGGATAGCTGGGTCAAATGGTGGTTCCATGTAGCCTGCCTGATGCTGTTGCTTTGCAGCTCCTATGACGCCGCAGGAGAAAAAATTCAAGAGGCAGGATTGAAATGAAAAAAGGTCTTTTATGTCTTCTTCTCTCTCTGGCATCCAGGTAACCTCTCCAACCCCTCTACCACTCCAACCCACACCTTCTTCTTCTTCCCATACACTCTAGAACCAACCTCACCGGCTTATATACAATATAGCTTTAACAAGGACAAGTGCTTACAGCTCGAGCTTACAGGTGCGTCACACAGTTTGTTCACGGCATACAAAGATTCTTTGAATAATGTACTAATATCAGGTGGAAACTAGTACATCTTTTATGGCTTCTCAGCTGAACACAAACTTTAGCTATCTCCTTGATTTAGGGGCTCCTTCAGTTTCCATTCCAAGTTTTCCTATGAATTCCATACTACTTTCCAGATTGGACTTCACCAATTTGCAGTTCCACCAGCTTATGTAAGAATGTGCCTTTTTCCCCCACATACTCACTAGCATGCATATTTATTTATTTATTTTATTTATCTTATTTATTTATTTTTGATAGCTGCCATTCTGACTGGAGTAAGATGAAATCTTAGAGTTGTTTTGATTTGCATTTCTCTGATTGCTAGAGATGTTGAACATTTTTTTCATATATTTATTGATTTTTTCTATATCATCTTCCTGAGAAGTGTCTGTTTAGTTCCTCTCGCCCTTTTATTAATTGGGTTATTTGTTTTTTTGGTGTTAAGGCTTTTTGAGAGCTTTATAAATACTTGAGGTTAGGTTCTGTCTGATGTGCTTGTGGTAAAGATTTTGTTCCCAATTATTTAGGTCTCTATTCACCTTACTGATTGTTTCTTTTGCTGAGAAGAAGCTTTTTAGTTTTGAATCATACCCCCATTTATTGATTCTTGTTTTTAATTCTTGTTGCTATAGGGGTGTCTTATTGAGGAAGTTGGGGGCCTAATCGAACATGATGGAGATTTGGGTTTACTTTTTCTTCTGTTAGATGCAAGGTCTCTGAGTTTAATTCCTAGGTTCTTGATCCACTTTGAGTTTAAGTTTTGTGCATGGTGAAAGAAAAAATAAAAAAAAAATAAAAAAAAAAAAAAAAAAAAAAAAAATAAAAAATAAAAAAAAAAATAAAAAAAAAAAAAAAAAAAAAATAAAAAAAAAAAAGATTTATATTTCATTTTGTTACAATGAGGATTTTCAGTTTTCCAGGGGAAATTTAAGAGAATATATTGGAAAAAAGTGAGAATCACAGATACTAACATATCTAAATCTCTGGGACAGTAGGAAGGCAGTTCTAAAAGGAATTTGTTATAGCACAGAGTATCCTATATTAAATAAATAAATAAATAAAAAATCCCAAAATAAATAATCTCATGTTATACCTCAAGGCTATAGAGAAAGAATAAAAAATTAATTCCAAAGTGAGCGGAAGACAGGAAATAATTAACATCAGAGCCAACATTAATAAAGTTGAGATTAGAAAAAGGAATACAAAAGATTCAATGAAACAGAGAATTGTTCTTTTTAAATGATAAAAAAAGATTTATAAACCCTTAACCAAACTTACCAAAAGAAAGAGAATGTCCAAATAAATAAAATTGGAGATGAAAAAGGACCATTTCACCACAGATACTTCTGAAATTTAGAGGGTCATTAGAAATTATTATGATAATTTACATTTCTAAAATCTCTCCTAAAGCATAAGAAGTTAAAATCAAGAATGAAAATATGTTGTGGAGTCAAACTAAAGAGCTTCTTCTCAGCAAAGGAAACAACAATAGAACATGATGAGAGAACCTACAGAATGACACCTCAGACAGAGCACTGATCTCCATATATAATGAACTCAAACATCAAAACTTTCCACCAAACAAAACAAAACTAAAACTTCCCCACACATAACCCAATCAATAAGTGGGGGCTAAGGAAACTGAACTGACAATTCCACAGAAGAAATACAATCAATCAAACAACATATTGAAAAAAAATGTTCATCTTTTCTAGTAATTAGGGAAATGCAAATCAAAACTACTCTGATTTCATCTCACTTCAGTCAGAATGACAATTATCAAAGTATACAAGTAATAATAAGTGTTGGTGTGTGAATGTCGGGGGGAAAAGTACCATTCTCACTTGCTTGTGAGAATGAAAATTGTTGCAACACCACTCTGGAAAGCAGTATGGGAAATTCCTTAGAAAACTCAGAATGGGAACCACCCATTTGATTCAGCCAATCCACTCCTCAGTTTATACCCAAAGACTTTAAAATTGGCATACTACTAGTGACACAGCCACATCAATGTTTAATAGCAGCTCAATTTGCAATAGCTAAACTGTGGAACCAACTTAGATGCCCTTCAACAGACGAATGGGAGAAAGAAAAGTGTGGTACTTTATATACATAGTGGAATATTACCTCAGCCTTAAAGAAAAATGGGATTATGGCATTTGCAGGTAAATGGATGGAACTACAGAATATCATGCTAAATGAGATAAGCCAATTCCCCAAAACCAAAAGCTGTGAACTTTTCTCTGATAACGGTGTTGATGATCCATAGTGGGCCTGGGGGTGGGGGGGAATCTACGGGAAAGAATTGAAGAAACTTAGTGAGCGGAGGGTGGGGATTTGTGGGAAGGACTAGTAGAGTGAGGGACAGACGTTTATTACCCTATATACATGTATGAATTACACTACTGGAGTGACTCTGCATATGTACAGCCAGAGAAATGAGAACTTGTGTTCCATTTACATAAAATTATGTCAAAATACATTCTACCATAATCTTGTATAACTAATTAGAACTAATAATTTGGAAAAAGCCAAAGCAAAAAAAAAAACACCCTCAAAAATATTGAAAAAAGATACTGACAAATTCCTAGGAGACATATGACCTACCCAAATTGAACCATAAGGATATATAAATATTAAATAGATTAATTTCAAGCAATGAAATTGATGCAGCTATCAAAAGCCTTCCAACAAAGAAATGTACAGGACAAATTTTCAGGCGTGTTCCACCAGAACTTTAAAGAAACTAATACCAATCTTTCTCAAATTCTTCCATGAAATACAAAAGGAAGGTACACTGCCACATTCATCCTTATGCAGTCAGTATCACCCTGATACCCCAAACTTGACAGATACATAAAGAAAGAGAACTTCAGGCCAATGTCCTTGATGAGACATAGATGCAAATTTTTCTTAATAAAGTATTGAAAAACTGCATACCAAAACGTACTAAAAAGATAGTTCTCTATGATCAAGTGAGGTTTCTTCCCAGGGATGCAATTTTTGTTCAACAGACAGACTTCAACACAGAGTTGAGAACAAGAATCACCTGCTTGCATCAATAGATGCAGAAAAAGCATTTCACAAAATACAGCACACATTCATGCTGAAAACATGAGAAAAACTAGGGATAGAAGGAACTTAGCTCAACATTGTAAAGGCAAGCCAAGGCCAACATCAAACTGAAAGGAGACAAATGGAAACTCATGTATTTTCACATCCATTACATTGTTTTCCACTTTCATAAATAGGAAACACAATACAAATTTGTATGTTCTCTCTTCCCATCAAAACCCAGTAAAACATTTCTGTAATATGTGTGCTCTCTAAGTGCTTTGTGAAAATGTTTTTATTACTTAACACAAACTAAAAAGCATGGACATCCATGATTTTTTACCCTATGCAGCAAAAACAGTTGAAAGAAGATAGTTTTTAAACATCTTATAGCCCCAGGAAAGACAATGAGAGAGATTGGCTCCCCAATCACACTCAATCCATCTCAGGATTTTTTCTAGAGAGAAAGTCAACACATTGCTTGAACCATTATTATTCAATTTTTTGTTGTTTGTTTTCCATTTCGTTTCAGGTCACTCTTCTTATATACTATATACTACTCAAAACTTGAAGTTTTTGGCTAGGTTCAATGACACAGGCTGCCATTGCTTGGGAGGCTAAGGCAGGAAGATCAAAGATGCAAGGTCATCATGGGTCAACTTAGTGAGACCCTGTCTCAAAATAAAAATAAAATAATATAAAAATAAAAAGGGCTGAGGATGTAAACCAGGTAAAATACCTCTGATTTTAATCCCTAGTACCAAAAATTAAATGAAAGTGTTGTTATTATTTTATTTTCACAGAAAAATAAATAAATAAATACTCAAAAATTAGGAGCAGTTTTTCCTAGTAAATACTGAGGTCAAGGACTACAATTTAAATCTTTAAAAGTACCCCTTTCTTTATTCTAACTATGGGCTAAGCAATATTTTCAGATTATCTTATGAATTACTAAGTCCCAAAATTATAAGTCAGAGCAGATTTGTTCCTTCTGTTCTGGAACACCAGAACCAAAATGTGCTGTTTTGTCTGTGTCTCCATGCTTGTTAGTATTTTGTAATAGTTCTAAAGAAAAAATAAAAGAGAAAGAAAGAAAGAAAGAAAGCAAAAGAAAGAAAGAAAGAAAATAAAAAAGAAAGCTGAGATCAAAATTTCCAAATCTAAAAAAATCTAAGATAGATGTGAACCCACAGTGTCAGCTCAATGTGCGAAAATTGAATGCCAGAATCAGGATGTGTGAGCCAGGGTGCTAGCCCAGAGTCAGTCTGCACAGGTGTGAAACCTCAGAGGGAAGCACTGGGAGCCAAAAAGAGAAGGTAACCACTCTAGAAGCCAAGGAAACAAACACTTCTTGCAAAAGGTTTGAAGCTTGCCCAGAGTGCTGGGTGCAGTAAACTGGAGACTGCATAAAGGACAGGAAAGGAAGAGCTCCAGGCAGGAGGCAGGCGAGGATTCAAGAAAATAAGCAAGAAGACTGGACAGAAGAGACCAGAACTTTTGTTTAGAACCAAAGTGTGTAATTAGAATATTGCTCCAAAAGGAAAAAAGAGAAAAAAAAAAACCTAGAACACTGAAAAATATTTGTCTTATTGTTCAGAAACTTCTTGGAGGGGTGCTTTTTAAAAACATGATTGGGAGTAGTAAAGTAAAGAATACATGTTAAATTACGTAAGGTTTAAAGATTTAAAAAGAAGTGAAACTATTTATTCTATACTTTAGGATGAAAGAGATTTTTAGGATTAATGATACACTATAACTGCATTAGCTTGAGGAGGAGGAAGTAAGTTAAAGTTATATGTATACACACACACACACAACACACACACACACACACATATGAGAGAGGGAGGGGAGCAGGAGAGAGAGGAGAATTTCAATTTACATGCACTTAAATAAGAAGGGGGAGAAAGAAAAAAAAATTACTAGTCACCAAAATGTTAAGTGACTGTTTTATCCACTTGGAACTTATTTGACCAATAGTAATTAAGATTTTACTCATTGACCTAGTTGGACTTATGGGTCATGAACTTATGATAGAAATAACACATGCATCTGAAGACACAATTTAGGCCTGAAAACCAGATGTATAGAATTTGTTTTAATAAATTCCTAATCTTTTGTGACTTTCTGCAAGGATAAAAAAATTCAATAATGTCATTGTGCCTTAACACTAATCAATTAAAATTATGTTTCATAAATGTCTGTCTTCTCTCTTCCTATAGAAATCAAATTGTCACTTCCTTTGTGTCCATATCTTCAAACCATCACAGTTAAATTAGCATTTTTTCCAGATTACTTTCATTTTAAACACCTTTGTAAACTCCCAGTGCATGGGTGTGAAGAACAGCTCTATGATATCTGTGTTTGTTTTGCTAGGGCTCACCCAGCTCTTGGGAACTTGAAATTTTCTTCTTTCATATTTTTGCTGGCCTATGCAGCAATCATGGCAGGAAACCTCTTCACTGTGATCATTGTGATCTGTGACTCTCACCTTCCTTCCACACCAATGCACCTCACCCTTACTGAACCCCATTATTTACACACTGAGGAATCAGAGGAAATCAGCCCCTGAGCAGACTGATGTACCCAGTGCATCAGCCTTGTTAAGCCCTTCTAGACATCTATTGTGAAGATGAGTGTGTCAGTGGATAACCCATATAAATTTCATTTCAGAATAGGTTCGTATTATTTTTTATATTTGTACACTTTCTAAAATAACCATATTGTTCATTGAAATTATCAAGTATAATTTTCTACCAGTATATTTCTTTGACATTTGGTTTTTATTGGAACTAATTATTTTCTTAGAAATTTCAATATGGTATTTGGGCCAACAAATTATTTTAAAAATATAATAAAGAGTTAAATAGAAAAACAAGTTCATTAACTGTACAAACACAAAAAATTTCCCATACGTTGCTCCCTTTAAATAAAGAAAAATAAAATTAAATTTATTTACTTTTAAGTAGGAATCTTTCAGCTAAATTCTCTTGACTGAATATAATTAAAAATGTGGAAATTTTTTCTGAACCCACATGCACATATACTCACACACTTAACATATTTTAGATCTTATGTAAATATAGTTTTTTCTTAATAAAGAAGTCAGGCATAGTTAATTATAAGCAGATAAATGCATATAGAAATTGCTATCCCCTTGACATAAATAACACATTTTTTCTCAAGAAAATTGAAATTGCATGTGACTAGTTGTACACAGCACACTGTTTTATCCTATCATTTCATTTTTTTTAAAAATATTTGCTTCATACCTTTCATAAAACAAATAGCAGTGTTCTTATAACTTTAATTCCCAGGGACAAAGAATATATGAAGTAGCCTTTATTGTATTCAGGCATTCACACCACAACAAAACAGGAACCACATCATCTGGTTAAAGTTGAATCAAAAAAGCCTTAGAGGGTACTACCTTATAAGTTTTGATCTCCCAGTCTGTGGGAAATTAGAATAAAAAAACATTTTATGTCATTTTTCATATCAAAGTCAAATTCTCTGTTTTATCAAATTCCTTAGTAACCCCTGTAGTTTTCAGTCCCATTAATTCTCCTACACTGCCTCTAAAGCAATAGGCTTATAATTAAGAGAGCGATAAAGGTTCCTTAAAGAGATGTATTTCCTAGGGCACATGTTTGCAGAATATTTTAGAATGGATTATTATTTTAATAAATGTAGTAAGAAGCATAGGGTCCCTGAGTTTCTTAGGCATCTTTGTATTCATTCCTGTGAAATATTTCAATTATACAGTCAAATGTAGGTACTGATATAACACATAAACTTTATCAAATTTCTTAGGTTTTTGCCACATCCATTTTCAGATTTTCTTTTACCACAAAGTGGATTGTTAATGATAACAAAGATCCCTAAGCAATCCTCCACACAAAATTTTAATCATGGGAAAGATAATTTTAAACATGGGAAAAATAATTTCCCAGCTTTTGTGGCAGAAGTGAAATTTTCAATTTTATTATGTTATAAATTTCTCTTTTGAATCTGTCAAATCCTACTTGCTTTCTCCTAGTATATTCCATTGGAACAGACATTTTTACCATTTTATCTGTTTTATATTTATTAAAATGCTACCTTTTTATTACACTTAAAAGTTTTTGCTTTATGTATGTTCTTTCCTAATCAAAATATATTTCAAATGTATTCGATCAATATTTTATTCTCTATTTTATTGTACATGTTTTTGAATTTGTTGTTCAATGTTTCCAGGATGATACCTGTTGTAATACATTGTAGGGAAAGGGACCACAATTTTTTTTATGAAACTTTTAATGAACACATCTCTTCCCAGGAAAAACACTCCTCTGATTTAATCTGCCCTTCCTCAATTGGATCTTCCTTGGTTTAGGCATCATAGCATTGATATTCTCTGTGTGAATCTTGGCTCATATATGTTTTGTCTTTGGGGCCTTACGCTTTGGATCTGGTGGTGGGCGGTGTGTGGCGTGTGCCATGTATTTAAAAGTAAGGATACATATGTTTCTCATTCTGTTCCATATATATGTCTTTTTGTCTTATGATTACTTTATTAATCTGTGGTCTATCATTTGTTTATGGGGATATGGATAATACACACTCGGTTGACATGTGTCACTATCTTTATGTGCACAATATTTGCGTTATTATAAGTTGGCTTAGCAAAGCCTAAATCTTTTTTTTTTTTTAATTTTTTTTATTATTTACTTATTCATTCTTGCACATGTATAGTATCTTTTTACATACTAATGCTTGTATACAAAAGATATATAAGATACCAAAGCTTTACTATTTTTTTTTTAAAGTTAGGTTTTATTTAAGTATATATATTTAGCGGAGTTATATTGACATATTTTGTCATCCTACTTTGACTTAAGCTTATCTTTATGTTTGTTTTGAATCACAATTCTATATTATTTAAAAGTTTTATGATTACTCTATAATTGCTCTTCTTTTATTTCTTAACTTGCAAATTATTTTTGTTTTAAGTTTTTGCTATATTCAGGTTTTTAAATGAAATTTATATTGCTATAGTCTTATTAAAACTATGAATATTATTTTAACTTGCTGCTTTATATGTATGTATAATAAAAGATTATCGTAGCAAATGCACATTAAATACTATTCATTCTATAAAGATGCATTGTAAATAATGATCATGCAAAACACCATATACATCATATGAATAATACTTATGTATTTATAGATACACATAATGTATAAACGTGTCTCCCCAAGTTGCACAGATATTTGGTCTAAACATTATTTGGGTATCTTTCAGTCGAATGTGTTTTTTGGATAATATTTATATTCAAATGGGACTGGGCTTTTGTGGTAAGCAGATTATCCTCTTATAGTTAAACTTACAACTCATCTACTCAGTTGATTGCCTTTTAGTGAACATACAGACCAACCACAAGAAAAACAAATTTTGTTAGTAGATTGTTGTATTGGCAACAAGACTCCTATTCTTCTCTGTGGTGTCAAATTGGAGATATACCCCATTGGATATTTTCAACTCATTGTCTCCACATATACATGAGCCATTTCTCCAAAACTCTTCTCTCTACACACACTACTTACTCCTACATCTACTTGGTTCAGTTTTTCTGGAGAATATTTGACTACTACACACATGATGCCATTAAAATTGGAAACTATTCATATATTCATTGCAGATAATATACATGCATGTTACAAATATAATTTTCTTTTCCAATCTTTGAGAATAATAAGGTTAAACCACAGAATTCCAGTTTATAAATACCTCGTAAGTGTTGTATTTCCTAAAAACAGCATAATTTTCAAAATCATGAAGTGTAAAGTATAATTATTTCGATGGATGCTGATATCTATAAAATTAATGTAGTTTGGGTGTCCATTTCCTTAAATGAATGTTCTGTTGAGTAAACAAAAATCTATATCATCCAGAGATAACTGCAGGGATCACACAGTGTTGTATTTGTTTTGCCTTGTCTTTTTTCATCTTCAATGACTCCTCAATACTTTCCTTAAAAGACTCATATCTTGGCCATTTTTTTTTTTTTTTTGCATTTTTACAAACAATACAATTTCGTAGGAACATGTCAATTCTGCTGTGTGTCTAATATTTCTTTGATAGGTAGTCCTCAGACTCCATGTTTGGGGCACTGAAAATATTACAAATATGGTCGTTGTGACTTCATATCAGGACACAGGTATGATGGTGACTTGTACCATTGCTGGTAGTATTAACCTTGGATACTTGGTTGTGGTCTGCCAGATATTTTCCCTTAAATATTACGATCTTTGTAAACTTTATTGTTTATATACAAAATAGCAAGTGGTATTTACGGGAAACTATTTTAGAGGGTATTTTATATTTTATTCCTTGTCAAAATTGTATTCACTAATTTTCATAATAAGTTCGATTTTTTGGGCTTAAAATTTAATTAATTTAAAAATAAATTAATTTCCAAGTGGTTCTTTCAAATATTCCATCTTCTACTCTGTTTATTGCCAATCATTACTCCACTCAAAGGAAGGAGTTTCAACTTACCCTTATATAGTCAATTACTCATACACTCACTTGCATGTTATACCGGCCAGTGTGATGTTTTGACACATGGACAGAGATTGTTTTAATTTTTAAATCATTTTTTTATCAGTACCATCTACATATACATTTATCATTTTTTATGATAAAAAACCTTTTCAATATTATAGCTTCATTCTAGCTTTTGATATTATATGGTACATTATTGTTATCTATGTATTTGCCCTACTGTGCTATTTATCACATCAGACACTATCTCCATCTTAACTTTAACTTTAGTACCCATTAATCAAATTCCCAATTCCTCCTCTTCTGATACTCTCCCCAGCTTCTTGTAACAAACCATTCTACTCTCAAATTTTATGGAGTTCAACCATTTTTAGATTCCACATGAGAGAGATTACCATGCAGTTGACTTGTCTTTCTGTGACAGGGTTTAGTTCTCTTGAACATAATGATCTCCTATTTCATCCATGTGGTCACAAATGACAGAGAGCCTCATTCTTTTACATGGCTCGAATAATGCGTCCTTGTGTGTAGATGTACTACAAATTTTTTACCCCATTCATCATCTGACGGACACTCTTGGTTGATTGGTTATTGGGTTTTGGCTTAGCTGTATTAGTGTTGCAATGAAATGCAGGTGTCTTTTCGACTTACTGATTCCATTTCTCTGGACATTATACCCAGGAAGTGGTGTTTACTGCTGATTAATTCTACATCTATCTTTGTTCAGCGTGGTTATTGATGTACAATTTGAAATCTAAGCCAGGTTTGTTAGATTTTCCTTGATTTCCATCTTTAGGGTTACTTTCCATCCTTCTTTGTTTTAAATTATTATGTACTAAATCTCCATGTATTCCATAAATGGTGATTATATACTATAAATGATGTATGTCATATGTGGGTGTGCATGTCAAGTGTTATGAGAAATAAGTTTATAATCACAGAAAATATTACTCTTCTTCTCCTTCTCTCAAACTTTTCCAGTACACCCAATGTTTTTCATATTCATAGCCTCTCTGCAATCTTGAGAAACAAAAGAAGTTTGATTTATTTTGTGTTTTGTTTTTTGGCACAACAGTTAATTCTAGGATATGAAAAACTGTCTTATTTTGCCTATGTGATAAACTACATATCGGTAAATTACTGTTAGTTTTTTTGGGGGGAACATTTGGTAGCCGGGGATTGGAACTTCAGGAGCACTTGGGACCTCTGAGCCTCACCCTGAGCACTATTTTAAGTCAGGGTCTCACTGTATTGCTGAGTGTCTTGCAGTTGCTGGAGGCTGGCCTTTGAAACTCTCCATTCTCATTCATCAGCCTCCCTAGCTGCTAGGATTAAGGTTGTGTTGCGACACACTGTGCCCTAACTATTATCATAGATATGTTTTTGGCTTTCTTTTCTTGTATAGCACTGCTTCCTGGAATAATGTGATTCATATGGATGACTCTTCACAAATGGGTCTCATCAACCCTTCCTGTTCGTCCTTCATATCAAAATTTTTAAATGTTATATTAAAGGTTAATTATGAAAGATAAATGGAAAGTACACACAATTTCATGCTCTCTGGCAAGCTTTAATACTCCAGCTTTTAGGTTAGCTGTCCACATGACTCGGTGATCTAAATAAAATAGTGTCTTTCAAGAGTCTGATTGCTCCTGCCCACCTACTTAAGCACAAGTAGTCTTAATTTTTTATTTCTGTTCGCTCAGCTCATTCAGGGTTCTTATTTCTGAGTCATTATTGGGCTGGCCTCTTCGATTAAAGAGAGCCTGGTACTATACTGAGAAATGTGCTGCAAATTTGTCACAAAGAAAATCATTCTTATTTTTGCAGATAGGACGTGGTAATGAAATTTTCTATTGATATTTGTTAATTGGTGCCATTTTGATGGTGAACTTTAACTCTTATAATTGATTCAAAATAAAGGCACTGAAAATGTACTTCTCACTTTTTCCCTCATCAACTTCTTAGGGGTTATTTCGAATAAAAGAGCGTTGAAACCGCATTCTAACTCCATTGCACATAAAGGGCATATGGCATGCCTGTTTTTACATATTAAATAAATTTGACAATTATAAATAGAAGCAAAATTCTGGTCCTTTGTGACTTCTTAAAAGATTATGAAATTTTTTTCTAGTTTTGTAAAATTACTCAAACTTACTTGTCAAAAAAGAATAGAAAAAATACAGTAAAGAAAAAAACCTCCCATATTTCTCACCAACCCTCACTAATAAGGTACGAGATGCATGTCATAAGCTATTTAAGAGGTATCTTCCTGTGTAGGACATAAATAATGCAGTCTCTCATCATACAGCCTGGTGAGTAAATCTATAATCTCAGACAGATCTTTTTCCCTGGATATTACCAAAAGTTTTACCAACTTTCTAAAGGACCATTAATCCTTCTAATTAAAAGATAGAGCCAGATTAGATTTCATTGTCTGCACCTAAAAGCTTAAACGGTTTCAACATCTTATATTTTCAATCTCTTATATGGTTACTGAAAGGGACAAAGTGTGCATAACCTAAAATAACAATCAAAAAAAATGGGCATAGAACTATGCATTTTCTTTCTCCATAAGCCAATATTAAAAACTATACAAACTACCCATGTGAATTAAATGGATTATGTTGTTTTCATCAGGCCATTTTCTTAGTGTAACCTGCTATTTCAACTATAGCTTTAACCTTAGATCATGATTTTTATCAAATGAAAAAAAAAATTGGTGATGGCCAAAAAACTAGAATCCCTAGCAACCAAGCCTGGGACAGGAGAAGCTGATGAGTGGTAGTCCTTAAAAGTGGACACATTTACAGTCAAGTAATACATCTAAAGATTTTTAACAGCAGGTAATAGCATAAAAAAATTCTTACATTTTATTCAATTGTTGTAAAGAAATAGTAGGAAATAGAGTTTTAAGAAACATTGGACTTTTGTAACAGAATGGGTGATGAGTATGAACAAATAAACTTAAGTATTTTAATAAATATTTACTAATTTATATAAAACTTAGTGTTCCTCA
>JAKELJ010000429.1:0-28437 GCA_025594165.1 Tamias sibiricus
TAAAAAGAAAAAGCGTCATGAGCTTACAGGAAAATAGAGAATTAAATAGCATGGTAAAAAACCGATGCGAAAAAAAAGCGCATTGAGCTTTGGCCAAGAAAGCCATAAAGAAAAAATAAAGAAGAGGAAAAAAAAAAAAAAAAGTCAAAAGCCGCTTATGCAATTGATGTCTTATCAGTCTCTCTCTAAAAAATGCTTTCTTTCCCTCATCTATTACGCTACTCTCTCAGGAAAGTAGATGTAAATGTAGTAAAAAGCTTTAACTCTGCCCCCGAGAGTTTTTTATCCCCGGTTTACGGGTACCAGACAAGCTTACAAATGGTGGTCCGGTCCGGGGCTCGGCAGGGACAGAGAAGAAAAAGCTAAGAATTAAGGAGTGCAACGAAAAAGCATAGCCTCAGACTCAGTTGAGACCAGCAAAAAAGAGTAGTAAAACAAGAGAGTAAGCATAGCCTCAGACTCAGTTTGAGGCCAGTAAGAATTAAGCTGAAGCAGAGTAAGCCAGCGAAAAGCCGATGCGAGCCGCCCAAAAGGCCGAAGCAGGAGTAGCCGGCCAAAAGCCATAAAAAATATAGAAGAAAAAGCCTTGAGCTTTAGTATAAAGAAAAAAGCCATGAGCTTAAAAGTAAATAGAGAATTAAATAGCATATGGTAAAAACCATTGCAGAAAAAAAGCCATTGAGCTTTGGCCATGAAAAGCCATATAAAGAAAATAAAGAAGAGAAAAAAAAAAAGTCAAAGCCGCTTTATGCAATTGTGCCTTAACTAAGTGCGTTAGCTGCTCCCTCAGCAGTAGGACATTCATTAAAAGCCGGCAGCAAATCCTCAAAAAAGGCTCAAGATATCCCCCCCTTTCACAAATTAAAGGTGAAAAGCTCAGGTAGGGAAAATAAAGAAAATAGAGTAAAATAGAAAGCACCTTTTTAAACTTAAAGGGAAGGACATATGAAGGAGCCCTAATTAGGAAGGGCTGATTGCATGCTAGCGGAAGCCATAATTTTCCACCTGATACGTATGTGACGCACGCTGTTAGGCACCCGATAAAAAAAAATAAAAAAAAAAAAAAAGAAAAAAAAAAAAAAACAGAGCTGAAGGTATATAACACGGGTGAAGAGCGGGTCCGAAGTTAGGAGAGAACGGAGAATTCAGTCAGCCGGGGCAGTCACTCGGATGTCGGTCAGAAGAATCAGGAGCGGTCCAGAACATAGGCAGAAGCGGTTACAGAAGAGAAACCAGATAGAAGACAGAAGAAGGAAACCAGATAGAAGAAAGTAATGACTGGTTCAAGAGTTAGTCCGAGGACTTTCCCCCTGGGGAGGAGGAGAAAGAAGACAGAAGAAAAGTAAGAAGGAAGAAAGAAGAGTGAAGAAAGAAGCTCTAATCTTCTCTCTCTAAGCTAAGCTTTCTAAGTTCTATCTTTCTTTCTCTCCCTATGACTATAAAGCTAAGAAAGACAAAGAGAAAAGCTCGCTTTAAATCTTTTCTCTCTAAGAAAAATTCTTTCTTTACTCTCCTAAGCTCTAAGAAAGTAGAAGTAAAAGTAGTGGGGAGAAGGCTTAACTCTGCCTCCGAGAGTTTTTTTCCTCCCGGTTTTTTTACAGGTACCAGGCAGCTTTTACAACCACACCCAAAGATTGGCCAATTGCTCCAACAAAATGGCATCCATCCCATGATCCCTTATGCTGTACCCTCTGATCTTTCTGTTGATTGGCCCATGTCCTATATAAGACCATCCAACTTCCTCAATAAACCGACAGTTTATTTGGCATTTGCTTTTCTACCAAAATCTCCCCGGGTGTGGCGTGGTGTTCAGTCAATAAGGCGGGGGGGTTAGAGACACTGGGCGACCTTTTGCCCCGGTATGCTATCTTTGCCAGGTAAGCTACTTTCTACTCTTTTCTGCTTGGCCAGAAGGAGCCCCCTTTTTGCGCCCCAAAAAGGGGGGTAGCTTTAGACTCTTGGCCCTAAGTAATAGTAACGGCAGCAATCCCGACAAGTTGGCGCCCAAGCGCGGGGCACGAAAACAAAAGAAAAATTATCGATAGTGTCTTTAGCACGGTTAGAGACGCAGTGTCTCTCTGGCAAGAAGTATCCTCTAGAAAATGAGGCAACCATATACTCTTTCTCTCTCTTTCTCATCCCAACTATCCTCTCTCTTTCTTCCTCTCTGTTAGCGGAATTTGCAGGAAGGGACCGAGGCTCAGAACCTGTCGTATAAGAGAAATGAAATGTGGTTTTATTGAATTACACAAAAGAAACACTTGTGAGGGATGAGGATATATAAACCGCGGGGAACGGACGGGAGCTGGGAGCACGCGGGAGCGAGGAGAGCGGAGAGCAGCGAGCAGGGGGCGACAGGAACCAGGCGGAGAGCCAGGAACCAAAAGGGGCCGAATTTCAGTCTGGCGCTGTGGCCTGGTCGTTAAAAAGAGTAGGGGTCATAACAACCCCCTTGGATTTGAGTCCCTTGTCCTATAGAGACCCAGCAGAGGTCATGGGGGGGGAGGTGAGTGGTAGTGGACAAGGGACTTGCCTGGTCAGGTTTTTGGTCACGCTGAGGATCTCGGGAGCCGTAGTTTTTCAATAAGGCACCTGGGAAAGGTGTGGACCTTCTGCCTGGGAGTCGCGGCCTTCTGCCTAGAACCAACATTCCCCCCTTTTTTGATTTCTTAGCGAAGTGGGGCGTCGTGTTTTTTCGGATCTGGCTGCTTCAGAGCTGGAAATGGGGCGACGCGTGGGGGTAAATTTCGGGGGAGGGAGGAATGTAAGGCAGGCATGGTCAGGCTTGAGGGTTTTAAAAAAATTCCCAGGAGGCAGGCACCATAAAGATGGATCTCTGCCAGGAGTGAATTAGATGATAGGTTACCTTGAACCAAATAAAATTGGGTGAGGGTGTCAAAACCAGGCTTCTGCAGAGGTCACCCGGGGAATCAACCAACTATCCTCTTGGAGAGCCATGTAGGAATTGTAGGCATCTCGAGTTTACAGGTGGCATCTTAACACTATTATGAAACAACACAAAGAAAAGAAGGTGAGAGGGATGATTGTCCGGCTGCTTATCTTCACCGGGCAGGACTTACAGCAAAAAAAAACCCAATCGAGGGAGTCAGGATGTAAGCTGATCTCTCTAAGATTGGCAACTCTGTCCCGAGGTGCAGGGAAGTCATCTCTGGTTGGAAGGTCATCTGTGGGTTGTTAGCAGTTGATAATCCCTAGGAGAAGCTGGTTACGGTTTGGTTAGAAATTTGAGAAATATGATTTTGAAGGCATCGTATGAGGCAAGGAACTATCATCAGGGACCAAGACATATAGTTATAAGTGGCTAGGAGAGGGAGGACCCAGGGGGCCACCCCTTCCCAAGTTGTTCCCATTGAGAGGATCTCTGCTGCCACCGGAATCTTTCTTGTCCCTAAAACCTTGCACTATCTCTTTTAAGCATTGTACATTGGGTCAACTTTGCCTGACTGGGTTAGACATAATAGCAGCATTCCTCACCCAGGAAAATACAGGTACCCCCTTTTTCTGCTGTTGATGAGGTCCAAGGATCGCCTGCTTTTGGAGCAAACAACCTCCGCTAGTGACTGGAGAGTTTGTTGCTGGAGGGCTGGAGCTGGAGTAGGCGGAGCTTCAGCTGTGGTGGCGAGCTTATCTGTGAGGTCAGAGAGCTCCTTGTTCAAAGGATTGGCCATTACAAGTGAATGAGCCAGTCCTCCAACTGAGAGGCCTGTGGAGGCAATCGCGGTGACTAAGCTAACACCCACTAAGGCTGCCAGAGTAGCCGCTCACTTAGGAGCACCCCCCTTGAGACTGTAGGAGGAAAGAAGGTCCTCAACTTCAGCCTCTGTATATAGAGTCAAGCCTGGGAATTAAGGACAACAGGATAGCAGGGACCTGGGGTTTTAGATCAATAGCATCGGAAACACATGGGTGGAAGCACCAAAACAGGAGAGGGGAAGAGAGAGTCAAAATCACCCGTTAGTGGGATGCCAGGTGGCATTCTGGGCAATGAGTCTTGGTGGCGGCCTGAACAAGAGAGTAACGTTAAGGAATGGGGGGATAGTCGGAAGTGGGGGAGGAGAGAGAGGATTGATTGTGGCATGAGGAGGTTGGGGGTGACATTGGCTCGGAACTGGGACCCGGGACTAATAAAGACTGCTTACGAAGCGGCGCACAGAGGAAACAGGTTGAAGCGTTAAAGGTGGAATAGCTGCTAATAAGGAAAGAGACAAAGAGAGAATGGGAGTCCCAGGAGAAGGAGAGAGAGTCGTTTAAGTTTCGAACATGGGTTCGAGTCTGCTCGTCTGGTGCACTAAGTTTCTCGAAAGCCCTGACAGCAGAAGAGTCTTTTATAGTTTTTTTTTCTATAATGATTTTCCTCGACCATGGATCCAATTGCGATTAGCAAACCTACTGCAGCAATACGACTCTGCCAGGAAAAAGGGTCCGTAATCTTGAAGGTTACATTATTAATTGTACTTCCAGGATTGGAGTTGGGATGGCGATGATTCCCCAGGAGTTTGTTGGTCCCATTAACAGGATGGGGACCAATGATATTTACAGCTCCAGGCCGATGGACATATCCAACCCATCCATTAGGGTCGTTATTGCACCAATTTTTTTCTGTCTGGTCTCTTTTAAAAACAAAAGATTATTTTGGTAATTTTGACATGTCAGGAAAACCTCGGTGAGTACATGTGGAAACTGCATCAAAAGTAAGCAGAATGTGGAGGGACAATTATCAAAAGGGCAGGATGATTGATTGAGAAGGCGTTGTTTTTTGCCCATCATTATCTAGTTGCCAAACCTCAAAAAAAAGTAACACGGCATGGAGGAGCAAGAGCAATAGGGACACAGAACCTGCAGGGACAAATGGAAAGAGAGCCAGGGATAGAATGAAAATTTCGGAAAGGGTCATTTTAGGATCAGTAATAGGAACACGAGAGAAGCGGATTCTTGAGGGGATCGGTGGGGAGGGGGGAGCAGGTATTACTGGAGGTAGTTGTTTGTCGTCCTTTTGTAGATCCTCAGGTGGTTGAGCAGCCTGGTTTTAGGTCTGGAAATATGAATCCAAGAAAGTTCAAATTTCCTGAAGTTTCATGAAGCTTAGCAGCCGTGGGTGTGCACAGCACAACCTGGAAAGGGCTGTTCCACTTCGGGGCAAGGGAGGTTGCTCTGTGTCCCCTGGGGAGGGGAGAAAATATACCAAGAACGGTGTGTCAATGGAAATGAAGTAGTGAGTCTATTTGGGTCAGGCAGATGCAATCTTGGCACTTCCATAACTGAATGTTAATGAGAGGATAAGATGGGAAACGAGAAAGATCTTTGGTAGGGGTCCCTGAGTTGGGGAAACTCCAGGTGGAAGAGCTGGTACGCCCCAAACATAAACCTCAAAAGGGATAGTAAGGAGGGCTTTTTTGGGAGGACTCTGAGCCTAAAGAGGGCAAGAGGGCAGTAACTTGACCCAGTCTAAGTGGAGTTCTAGGGAGAGTTTAGTCAGGACATCCTTAAAGAGTCTTATTAGTCCTCTCTACCTTGCCTGAGGACTTGGGGTGATATGGGATGTGAAAATGCCAAGGGATATTAAGGGAAGTAGAAACTCTTGGGTAAACCTGGCAGGGAAACAAATTCAAGGCCTGTTGTCAGACTGGATGGACGTGGGCAATCCGAAACGGGGAAGGCTTTCTGAGACTAGAATGGAGGCTACTGTGGAAGCCCTTTTATTGGAAGTAGGGTAAGGCCCTCCACCCATCCAGAGAAGGTGTCTACCAAAACCAGGAGATATTTGTGCCTCCGGGCAACTGGGCATGTTGGTGAAGTCTATCTGCCAATCAGCTCCTGGAAGCTGGCCTCGAGATTGTAATTGAGGTGAGAGGGAAATGTCCCTGGTTTACGGGGAGTATATGGGTTGGTGCGCTGACATGCAGTGCACACTGAGGTGAGCTGATGGAGCAAACTGTGTGTCTTTCCGGAGTCAGGGTGATGGAAGGAGGTAAGCAAAAGTCTTGAGGGCCCTGAGGGTTAGGATGGAACAGGGAATGGAGATAGGAGAGGATTGATTGTGTGGAAGGGGATGTAGGGGTCTGGGTAGTAGGTAGGGACCGGAGACAGCAGAGAAGGCAGAAGATAGTGCTGCCTCCCTTGCTGCCCTGTCGCCTTCGTGTTTTCCCTGAACTATGGGAGAGTCTCCCACTTTGTGTGAAGAACAATGGGAAATCCCTATTAGCTTGGGCAGGAGAGAGACTTGCAAAAGTTTTGAAATTAATTTAGAATTAGTAACTGCAGAACCTTTTGTAGGTCAGCAGCCCTCGCTCTTTCCATATTGCTGAATGGGAAAGCAAAATATGGTAGACATATTTGCGTCTGTGTAAAGGGGTGAGGTTTTTGATCAGCAGCTAATTCGAAAGGCAAAACGAATGACAGCTATTAATTCATGCCCGTTGGTTTGTGGTGTTGGGGGGTAGGGGTTGCTATGCCTCAATAACCTCTGAATAGGGAAAACGATAGCTGTATCCAGCAAAACGTTGCCCATCCCTAAAGAAAGAGCTGCCATCTGTGAACCAAATTAAGGAAGGATCAGGAAGTGGGTCCCTCTTTAATATGGGAGGGATGGGGGGATTAAAGCCTCTCCAGTGTCTCATATTACAATCATGTTCTGGCGGGCTCTGAGGACGACTGGGAGAAGGGAAGCTGGGTGTAAAGAGGAGCAGGGTTGGAAGGTGATTGAGGAGTCATGCAAAAAGGAAACAAGGAGAGAAAGAACGCGACAGGGTGGGAGAGTTTGAAGGCTCTTATAGGTTAGTAAGTCTTTTAAATGATGAGGAGAGGCAACAGTTAACCTGGGCACCAAAGGTCAACTTCTTTGATTCCTGCAGAAGTAGGTAAGCAGCAGCGCAAAGCCCTAAGGCAGGGGGCCCATCCACGAAACGGTGGGGTCAAGTTGTTTAGAGAGGTAGGCAACTGGAGCAAAGGTAGTGGCTTTGTATTGGCCTAGAACGCCAAGAGCCAAACCCTTGGTTTCATGGACATAAAGGGTAAATGGCTGAAGATCGGTCTGGGAGGTTTGGAAGGGCTGGGGCCTGTGACAGTGGCCCTGCTGCAAATGTTTAAACTCGGCCTGAATGTTGTCAGGACGAGGAATTTTCCCGTCAATCTCTTTAGCTGCCTCATATAGGGGCTTTGCGTAAAGGGAGAAATTAGGAATCCAGGCACGGAAATATCCTGCTATCCCCTAGGAAAGAGAGAATCTCTTCCTTTGTCTTGGGGGCAATGGGAGCTCCTTGATGAGGGCTTTAACTGTCCACCAGTAATGGCCTTTGATGATGGGAAATTTTGAACTACCTAAATATACCACCTGTGTCTGGGCAGCTGTACCTTAGACGAGGAGACCGATACCACGAGAAGCAAGAAAAATTTAAAAGGGTGTAAGAGTCTTCACGAGCTGTGAAGAGGGAGGGCTGCAGAGGAGGAGGTTCATCTACATATTGTAAGAGAGTTGAATTAGGGAATTTAAGGTCTTTGAGGTCTGCACGCCAATTCTGACCAAAGATATGGGGGCTGTTGTCCTCGAGAAAACCCTGAGGGAGGACTGTCCAGGTCAAAACTGTTGGGAACACCCGGGTATTCTGGATCTGTCCAAGTGAAGGCAACAGAGGTTTGAGATTCTGGGGCTAACCGAAGGGTACAGTGAAGAAGGCATCTTTCAGGTCAATTACTGAGAAATGGGTGGATAAGGAATGGAATTAGGGAAAGAATAGTATAAGGATTTGGGACCCACAGGGGGTGTATAGTGCCTGACAGCTCGTTGATGAGACGAAGATTCTTGGACTAGCCGATAGGGACCGATTTAGACTTCTGAACTGCCAATATAGGGGTGTTATAAGGAGAATGGGTGGGTCTGAGAAAGCGTTCCGCAAAAGATCTGAGATGATGCGGGTTGAAGATCCTCTGAGGCTCACGGCTGGGAGTGGATAATTGGGCTTTATTGGGGAAACGTTGGGGATCTTTAAGGTAGATTTGTGCGGGGGTCACATCTGCGCAAGGGAGGGAGTCTGAGTATCCCAGACTTTGGGGTCTACTAAATCGGCGGGGACAGGGTAATGAAAGGTTTCTGTGTCGATAGAAGGTTGGGGGGTTTCCGCCTCGGTAGGGGGCTGAGGGGATCTTACATCACTAGGGGGGCAATATAGGGTTTCCTCAATCAGCATCAGTAAAGGGGTGATGGGTCAGTGGCTTTTGAAACGGTAAGAAAGAAAAATGGGGGAGGAGACGGAGCAAGATGAACCAGAAATCAAGAAGGACGAGATAGGCAGATTGGAGAAGAATATTGATTGAGGCCTGGAATTTAGTTGGCCAATATGTCCCTGCCCAATAGGGGCACAGGACACTGAGGCATATACCCGAAACTGGTGGGTGAAGGGATGGTGGTGAAGACAGCAAGACAGCATAGGAGTCTTGCGGGGGGCGAATAGCATTTCCCTCTGACCCCGACAATAGGGGATGGTGCTATGGTGGTGGGGCCCCAAAACTCCCCTCAAGACCTGAGGCGGTGGCTCCTGTATCTAGCCAGGAAATCTTATGGGGCGTCCATCAATGAGGAGAGTAACCCTGGGGCTCCTTCATGCGATCGGGTCAACGGTCGGGAGAGTGGAGCCCCTGGGCCCTTCAGTCTTCCGTGGCCAGTTGCGAGCAGGCTGGGTTTGTGACCGATCCAGCCCCCTGTGGGAGCTGGGGCAGTCAATGCCCCAATGGCCCATCTTGGAACACTTTGGGCACTGGGCGCCTAGGGGGCTTGGGAATTAGGGCATTCTTCTAGTCCCCAGTGTCCATCTTTCCCGCACCTAAAGCCAGGCCCTGGGGGTTTTCCTCCTGTGTGGACTTATATGCCCCTTTTCTTGAGGCCCTGAGCGTCAGGGCCCCTAAGGGCCTGAGCTACACATTTGAAACTTTGATCGGTCAGCCTTTTCCCTGCTTTAGCAAACCTGCGAACGTTCAGCATCCTCTTCACGTTTTTTTTGTTATGATAAGACTTTAAAAAAGCCGTGGCCAAAAATCTCAGTCTCGGGGAGTCACGGGCCAATTCTAATTTCCTTAACTTAGCTCGAAATGTCGGGGTAGCTCTGAAGACAGGAAATATGTCATAAGGACTTGACGGCCCCCCTGCGGACTCAGGATCTAAGTTTGTGTATTTTTGAAGGGTCATTTTCCGTGAGACCGATCTAAAAATTCAGAGGGGGTCTCTTCTCTCTTTTGAATAATGTCCTGTAGCTTATCAACAATTAACAAGGTTTTGAGCTGCTCGTTTCCGGGACCATCCATCTATACACGTTAAAAACTGGTCCCTTAAGACCAAACCACGCGTCTCCCTGGGGCATTGTAATCCCAGTGGTGGTCTCTCTCTGGCACTGCTTCAGGATGCCTATAGAGAAATTGGGGTTCATTCTGTGAGTCTCATCTGCATATGCTCTGGCTCTGCTCCAGACTCGGCTACGCTCCTCAGGAAGAAAGGTATTTGACAAATAAAGTATGTGTCATGACAAGGTAAGGTTTATATGGCTTGAGTGACCCACTGGAACTTCTTTCATGTAAGTCGTTTAGGGTCAGTTGTAAAAGAACCCCAAGCGAAACTTAATTTTGGAAAGATCAGACATGGAGAACGGGATGTGGACCCTTACAAATTTCCTCCGCCCAGCTACCTCCCTTAACGGCGCGATTATCTGAGCTGCCTGTTTTCTCGAGCGCGTCATAGGAGGACTGAACTGTGGAGGCGGTTCGAATTGATAGAGTGTTAGGCGGGTCTGGAGAGATGGGGCTGGAACAGCTAGGGCCAGGAGTTGTACGGGAGACGCTGGGGGAGAGATGCGGGCCATGCAATGTTCTCCCGGGAGCCGTTGGGGAAAGAACTCCGAGGAGGGGCCAGAGCCTGGGCACCGCGTCTGGTAAGAGACGAGTCTCAGAATCTAAGGGAGTACGGAACCGGAGTCTGGGACTGAGGCAGCGTGCTCAGCGACGGCCCGTGCATGGCTGGAGAGGGCGGGGGCGCTGCGGGTGGCGACGACTCGGAGCGAGCGGCGGGAGCGGCTGCGGAGCGGGGGGTGTGGCGGAAAAGCCGAGCGGAGCAGGGCACCGGAAATTGAGGCGAGGGCGGGTGGTAGCGGCGGGTTATGAGTGGGCGCGGGGAATGGACGTAGCAGAGACGGCGGGGGTCTACGGGGGGGTTCTGGGCAGAGCGGAAGGCTCGGCGGGCCGGGGCGAAGGATGAAGACATCGGAGTGGGAGGAATCTAAAGCTCGGGACAGCCCGCCAATTTCAAAATCTAAAGCCTGACGCTGGGTGGAGGGGAAAACGTTCGGAGCAAGCAGCCTTTCGAAGGACTGCCGGGGTACCGGGGAGGTGCAGCCCTCTAATCCGCGGATTGTAACTCGGGGGACAGTGGGGCAAGATGGGGGGGGAATCTGGAAATCTAATAAGCGAGAAAGACCGATTCAGGATTGCACCTGGTGCACAAAGAAGGATTGGAAACGGAGGGAGGAAGAAGGCATCGACCATTTTTACGGCAATTCTGGTCCATCTCTTTGTTTTGTTCGACAAAAGCTGGAGAGTTCCCGTTTTAAAAGGCCGAGGGAATCTTCGTGGGATCCTGCTTCTGGCCACTTATTGGATAGCGGGTTAAGAAGGCCAAATTTTTGTACATAGCTTTATTAATTTGAGTTTTGTTAAATGGGGGGTTTTAAGCCTAATCGTGCTCGATTGCTTAGGAGACACGTCGAGAGGCATGTCGGCCTGATTGGAGAGGGAAATTCCTCATATTTCCCGATAGCGGGGAGGAGCTGATGCAATACTTTGGAAGGCTGTCCCTTTCAAAGTGGATGAATCAGAGTAAGATCCAAGTTCGCTCTCCTAGTCGTCACTAAGTGAGAGGAGACCAAGTTCGCTCTCCTAGTCGTCACTAAGTGAGACGGAGCCTTGGGGACACCTAAGCACCTTCCGTCCCGGACGGCAGGTTTTTTAAACGGTGCCGGGGAGCTGTGAGCTTTACTCCATTCGGAGATTATCAGGACTGTTTCCGTTTCCGAACGGAAAAAACGGAAGCTCAAGCCCGGACGTGCAGAGGGGAAACTTTTCTACAGCTGGGAATTTTTTAAAGCCGGGCAGGCGTAAAGGTGGGGACGGGGGGGTTGGGGGGGGTAGATAGAGTTTCCCGGGGTCCACCGTCGCCCTGAAGGCTTGGGAGGGAGGTGCGGTCCCCCTGGAAAAAGGCCCCCGGTGAGATTGTCCGGATGCTCACAGTTTCAATTCTCGCCGCGCAGGTGGCCAACACAGGTTTAGGAACTCGGGGTGGATGGGGGGCTCTTACCAAAAGTCCAGCGACGGGGTTGTAGGAAGACAGACCGGCCAAAGGAGAGTGTTGATGTGGTGGAACGCTCGTTCTCCTTTCCCGGTCAAGGGAACCAAATGTTAGCGGAATTTGCAGGAAATGGACCGAGGCTCAAACTGATCGTATAAGAAAAGGAAAGGGGTTTATTGAAATTACCAAAGAAACACGTGGAGGGGAGATGCACGGATAAACCGCGGGGAAATGGAACGGGAGCTGGAGCACGCGGGAGCCGCAGCGGGAGCAGAGAGCAGGAGCAGGGGGCGACAGGAACCAGGGAGGGAGAGCAGGAAACTAAAAGGGGCCGATTTCAGGCATCGGGGCTGGCTTAAATTAGAGTAGGGGTCATTAAAACCCCCTTGGAGCAGTGAGTCCTTGGTCTATAGGCCAGCAGAGGTCAATGGGGGGGGAGGTAGAGTGGTAGTGGACAAGGGACTTGCTGGTCAGGTTTTGGTCACGCTGAGGATCTCGGGAGCCGTAGTTTTTCACAAGGCACCTGGAAAGGTGTGGCCTTCTGCCTGGGAGGCGCGGCCTTCTGTCTAAGATCCCAAACACTCTCCCTTTTCGGGAAACCTTCGACTGCGCAAGTAAACCTGACAAATTTTGTATGTTGTGCCTGGTGGGGGGAAGAACAGAAAGATTTTTTGATGGGCACCAGGAAAAAACGCGCTCACTGAAGGGGAGCACCCAGCACTGGGTGCGGAAAAAAAACTCAGTAGCACGAGCCCAAACTTAAGAACATAGAACAGCTGCCTCTCTGCAAGCACATCTTGTGGTGGGTGGCGACCATATCTGGGGGTCGCCTAGGGGTGTACAGACGGTGGGTTTGCTGCCGGCCTGCCACGTGGCCCCGGGCTTTCGTCCAGGTACATGGCTGCCACCATCACTGGGGGCTCACAGTTCCGTGGCTCAGCGAAAAGAAAAAAGTTGTACCGCTGCAAGGCCGGGCTTATGTCTCGGCCATGCCTGGCGGTGCGGCTTGCAGCTTGCGTCCAACCCCACTGGGGGCTGGGGTCCGGGCCATGGCATGGGACTCTGCCAGCTGGGACGCCTGGGGGGGGGGGGCGGAGCAGCCTCTGCGCAGTGGGGTCGAGAGGGGACGAAGGCGAAGGCAAAAGTGCCTTCTGCCTGCAGTCCGAGGCAAACGAAATCCCAGAAACCAGATTCGCCCCGCAGGGCCAAAACCACACTGTGGGACAATCCCAGTCATTGCCGGGGCAACGGGCTGCCACTATGGTGTGTAATGTGGTCGCCCCACAAGCGCTGCCACCCATCGCACCGTTGACGTCATCTCCTGCGGACCGGCGCATTGGTCGGGACTCGTGAGGCGGCCAACCAAACTCAGGCTCAAGCGGGGACCAATGCAGCATTCATGCTGCACACCAGCTCCTCTGGGGTTCCCTGGGTCAATGGCTGGGGGCACCGCGCGGGATGAGCCAATTCGCTATGGCTGGGGACGGTGCCAACTTTCTCCTGCCTGAGGCAATCGTTGGTCCCTCTCGGCAGAGCTGCGAGCAGCCTGCGTTTCTTTGTCTGAAGCCCAGCGGCTACATACAGCCTGTGTTCTCTAGAATCCCTTCACTGGCTGGTACAAAGTTGTCATGTCTCAATTCTCCATCAGAGAAGAGAGTTCCTTCCCCCCCCAACACCCACTCTGGCCACTGCTGACCTGCCTTACAGAGGCAAAGCCCCGGGGACACATGCCGGATAGCCCATCTTCTGTCAACAAGGTTCAAAAACTATACCTCTTTTTAAAAATCAGTAGGAGCTAAACTTAAATTAGATTTCTTCTGTCCCTTACGCTTTGGTAGAAGCTGCGGGAAGCTCTTAGGGAAACTCTCACTGGTTTAGGCCTTAAAAAAAACAATGCTTAGGCGAACGGCACCTACTACAACATTGCAGTCCCCCACCCTTCCAGACCTAAAATCCAAGGACTCACATTGAAATGCAAATGGAAAAGTAAGACTCAAGCCCAAAAGAAAAAAAAAAAAAAAAAAAAAAAAAGGGGTTGTTTAAAATGTTCTTTTTACCAGCCTTTCATTTTTCAAAGACTTTTTGAGCTCATAATTTTAATTTTATACACCCATATTGATATTTTTGGTTATATTGTGTGTACACTTGTGTTCTGTTATGTATTGTTTATGGTTGTGTAGGACTGAACGCTCATGAAAATTTTAAATAGGATCCAAATACCCTTTAAACTCACGTGAATTTAAAAAGTTTCTTTACCATCACAAATTCTAAAGCTGGACCTTCGGCTCTGGAACGCCAAGATAATAAAATGCCCATCCAAGGAGATGCGCACCTTGAGAAAAGTTTCCAAGGGCCCACCAAGATGTGCCTTCTGTTTTTAGAATTACTAGAGGTGAACTGCCACATAACAAATAATACTAATAATAAATCAAACAATAATAATACTAATTTAGTTCTTGCCATCTTATGTCCTGTCTGTCTTGTTATTCTATGGTTTTTTCTGCCTTTATATTGTCTCTTCTTAGAGTAAATGTAAGAAAAAGTACCTTTTATAGTAACTTTGTTTGTTTGGACTTAAATTTCAATGCTAAACTACTGTTAATATGCCATCAGATAACTTTCATAAATTCCATTGTGCTAGGTTTCAGGAGGAGGTGACCCTCTAGGTAGAAGGCACCACTCCCACTATTTGTGAAAAATTATACCTTTCCTAGGTACCACAGCTGGCCTACAAACCTGTCTGACTAGCACTGCCCTGGCCTTCAGCTTCCTGCCCTCCATTGCCATTTTTGTACTTCCACGCCACGTGAACCCCATAAGACCTCCTTTTCCAAACACAACGTTCCAGGGTAAACAATTTTTATTTAAGAAACAGGGATTCAACTTCAAAATTAAAAACACCCTGACTAAAATTAAAGAATCCCACCCTTTACTCTGAGATAAGATAAGGCTCTGGTCTTACATGACAGAATGTATGGTCTAAAGAGTGATTCTTGTTGTTTCAGAAACAGAGATTATACTCATATAACTCAAAATCCAAGATGGTTTATTACACAAACTAAATGTGTTTTTAAGTTTGCCTGTTAAATGTTTTGTACCACAGACCCCAGCTAATAAAGAGTAAATGACAACTATAAGTTTATCAAACATTAAGTTAAAGGCCCAGTAATCTTAATTTAAGATTAGCTTGCTAGAGTTTAAATCAGATTTTAAGCTAAATTAAAAGGGTCAAGAAAACCAATATTTGGTTTTTGCCTCAGAGTCAAGTCTGAATCAAGAGACAGGGAGGTTCTCTAAAAAGCTTTGCAACTCTGGGCCAATAACTTCCCGATCAGAGAGGTTGTGAGACCTAGTAGAGAAAGAGAAAGTCAAACATATGACCTTGTATGAAGAGGAGGGTCCTGAAAAGAGAGGCAATCCCTGATGCTTCCAAAGAGGAAGCCACCATGGTCAAGCAAGACTAGATCCATCCTTATGGAAGACACTAGCAGAATGGAAAAAACTGTTCTCGAGTTCCCCCAAAAATTACTCCCATGGGAATTCAACTGACTCTTAGCAATAGATAAAAGGCAAAAGTCAGTGTCCAACTTAACTTCATTTTATAACACTAGCAAAAAAAACAGTTTTAAAACCAAAAATGCAGCCATTCCTGGGCATTTTTTATAGAAGTGAAGGTACCCCCCCCCCCCCCCGGGGGGCTAACTTCAGATATACACTTGTAAACAGTTTTAACAACGAAGTAACTGCCCAAATCAAAAGTTTTTAGTCGTTTAAGGCCCCTAACCGATCTTCCTAACCTACACAGGTAGGCTTAATATTCAGTAGGATGATTATCTAGACCTAAATGAAAGAGATAAAAGGGTTCTCTACTAGACACCGAGGTCTATGTCCAATAGAAAAATTTTTATAGGATCGGATGACATTAAGTAGCTTAATTACCATCTTATCTTAGATAGACATTTCTGAGTAACTCTATACATGCTAAAGATTTTAAATTATCATCCTCATGGTAATACATTAAAATGTTCCAGATGCTGTAACATTTATTCAGTACTCCTGTTTTTTTGTTTCTCTAATAAAAAGCTCCCATACCTGATGACTTTACAACCTTCCCCAGGTTCAATCTGACCTGACTTCTAATAAGAGAATCCAAATACTTCCCCCATCACTTCGCCCACTTTTCAGCTCGAATGAAGCCAGATATGATCGCCGTCCTATTCCCTTATGGTAGTAAGGAGTTCTAAAATTAGAAGGGTAAAAAAGCCAAAATCTCATAGATAGTTAGTATCTATCTTCACTCAATGGCTTATTAAATCCTCTCCACTTAAGGGTTAAAAATGCTTTAACCCAAGTTAAAATAAAACAAAAGGTAGAGAGAAAGAAACAGCCCCTGATGATCAGTTAAAAAACAGTGATGCTTAAATTTTTCCAAGCATCAGCCTTTGACTGTCTTTCAGAGACATTGGTCCAACCAGACACCCTACCTCTGTGTCTTTCCAATTGGAGAACGAAGCCCTATTTGGGTACCTGCTACAGACCTCAAATACTCCATTAAACAAAATGAGGCTACCAAGGAGCACATGCTCTTGAGGGGTGATTTTTGCCCTTTTCCACAGAAATGGAACACAGATGGATCCCTCTGGTCTCGTTGTGATTGGACTTTCTATCCTCTTCTATCCTGATGTTCATCATGCAGCACTGTCGGCCTTGGACTCTCCCTTTGTCAATATTTCAACTCTCTGTGGATGAGAGAAGAGTGGACTATGCCTATCTGTAGAGAAAAAAAGTTTGCTTTTTCGTTTGCCAACTTGTCCAGACTTTGTTCTCGACGGCTTCCTTTGGACTAAACTAAATGGGTCGGCTTTAGCTTACAAAGCGGTGGGGGGTGGTGGTTCCTCTATGCTATTACTTTATTATCTCGTTCTAAACCCATACCTTCTCCTTATCTTGTGAAATCCCTGGACTGTCATTGTCTTTGTGTACTCCTTTGGGCCCTGTGTACAGTACAGATTGGTGCGTCTGCCAATAATGCCTTCTAACGATGCTGAGTGAGAACCCTACCAGGGACTTGGCCATGGGTCCTTAACACGTATGCGTCTAGGTCTAAACCAGCCATCTTGAAAGGCGCTTCCCAAAGATGCCTGTCCGTTTGTCCCATGTCGTTCCCCTGGCCACTTGCTGGCCCTGGGTGTGTCCACCTGATGGGACACCCCATTTTTTAAAAACAAAATGGGGCGAGCGGTAGAGACATTTTGAAAAAAAACAAAACGGGCAAATGTCGGGACCTTCCACTGCTTTCTGGCTGCTTGCCACATTACCACGCCACTGTTACCGGACCTAAGGCTAAGCAGGGGGTGTGGCTGTGAGAAACTTGAGAACACCCCACAGATCGGCAATGGCTCCACCAACTGGCATCCACCCAATGCTCCTTATGTGTCCCTATGCTCTTTCTGGCCTCTCGGACTTAGGTTGATGAAACCTCCTGTGCAGGGAAAACCCTGCTAGTTTTTAAGTGCACCTGGTGGGGAGATGAAAGGGAAGATGTTCCAGGGCAGGTGCACTCGGTGGACAAGTGCGCCACCCGCATCAGTCTCCTCTGGCCATGGGCCATCCCCCCACTGTTTTTTTTGGGCCTCTTGGTGAGCCGCCTGCGGCTCAGTCCCTGGGCCAGGGGTCATTTGCCGCCCACCTGCACGGTGAATGGGCGGGGGGTGGCATGTGCGTTTTGATGCAAGGTGAGTCCTGTCTGTTCATCATTTGCCCCCCCCTAGTGGACCGGTCACCAATGGTGTGCGGTTCAGTTGCCTGCTGACGACGCAGGCATGGCTGGGGCTTTGTCCTCGGACATCTGTTGCACCAACTGTGTCCTCTGCCCAGCTAGGGTGGAGGGGTCTCCATGATGCGAGGATGGTTGTGTGTGCGGTGGACCGCACTCCAGGGTGCGGATGCAGTGCCAAGGGCTGGCGTGAAACCGCCAGGATGCTGTGGTGTCATCCGCTGTGTGGCCGCGAGAAGTTCGCTTTTCTTAATAGGCCCAGCTTTCTGTCAACAAGGTTTAAAACATATACCTCCTTTTTCATACTCTTAGGAGTTGAGCTTAAATTGGATTCAGTCTGAGTCCTTAAACCTCCGCTGCTTCTCCAATAATATTCCTGTTTTTGTTAGAGCTGCAAAATGCTCTTAGGGGAACTCAACTGGTTAAGGCCATCCTAGCTTCCACATTTCCACTGATAATTCTAAGGAGCCAGAGATTTAGAAAAAGTACCTTAGGCATAAAGTTATCTGCTCACCATTAACAATACCCACCCTTCCAGGCCTCAGCCAGGACTTATATTGAAATTGCAAATGAAGAAAGCAGCACGCTTAAAGCCCCCGAAGAATAAATATAGGTAAAACTGTCTTTTTTTCCCTGGGTTTTACATTACTCAGCCAGTCCTTTTTCTAAAGACTCTTGCTTTTTTCTTAGATTCAATAAGTATTTTGTGAGCTTATACCTAATGATCCTTATGAACCTAGTTTAATGTTGTTTTTGATCAATTCTATTTTTTATTCAACTAGTGGAGTTTTTAAACATCTGTAACATTGAAGTGGAATGCAAAAGCTACAAGGCCTTTGCTATTGATGCTATGTGTGCACCGTTGTTGTTCTGTTGTTTTATGTCTATGTGCATATGTCCAAGATGTCATATATGGTGATATCACGATTGTCAAATAGAAACTGGAGTGCTTATAAATTATTAATTACAAATGGATCCACAATAAAAATGTTCATTTCAAATTAGGTAATACAAATAAAAATAAAGGTAACTTTAAAATGCAAATTTAACTCACCAGGTCCTCTCTAGGTGGTCAAAGGAAATAGTATAAGCTTTCTCTTAATTTGAAATTAACAAGTGTTTTTGTTCCCTTGTGCCTTGTTTCTGTCTACCTGGTTTTTCTAGCCTTTTTAAATTGTGTGACTTCTCTGGTCTTAAATGTAAGGAAAAGTTCAATTTGTTAAGTAGCTTTGTTAGACATTAATTTCCAAGGTCTGACATGCTCACTGTTAAATTTTACCATTCAAATACTTTTCTTAAATTCCATGGATAACATTATTAAATGCTTTCCTACATTGGTAAATTTAAACAAAGATCTTTTACGGTTAGCTTTGTTACTTGTTAGAATTTAGGCCAACAGTTTCTTAAGCTGGGAATAGCCATTCTCAATAAAAGAGAAAGTTTCTTAGGGGCCACCGCGTTGGAAAGGGGAAGAAGGGAGAAACAACAGGGATGGCGGGAATAAGGGGACAATGCGTGAACACGAGAAAGGCTTCAGTCCGGGGTTGGCTTATATAGGCAGAGTGGTGGATTCAGAGACCCCTGGAGGTGGGTCCTCTGCCTCTAGGCTGCTGGAGGTATCAAGAGGTGATGGCCAGGGCACCTGCTGGCAGGTTTTCTGGCCAGGCAGATGGGCCCCCCCTTGGGACAATGTAGTCTTTTCACAAAAGTACCTCGGGAGGAGCAGCCCTCCTGCCTGGAACCCACCAGTTCTCACTGAAATAAAAAAGTTTGCCTAATTATGGTTCACTTACGTCATGTAAAAGCTCTGTAAAAGTCAGTTATTCAGGAAAAAGCTCTTTAGGTTTTTTCATAATGGCAAAATGTTCAATGTACTAATATCACATTATGTTTACTTGTTGGATTTCGGGCAGGGGAGCGCCTCCCGGGCAGACGGCTATAGCCTCCCATGAGTACTTTAGTGAAATGATCTACATTTCCCCGGGGCCCTCAGCCTGGCCAGTGTGAACCAGGCTACGCAGGCTTAGGTGCCCTGGACACTACCTCCTGACCTCCGGCACAGCCTTTAGGCGCCAAGGACCCACTCCCGGGGGCTTTCTGACCACAGTTTGCTATATTTAAAGCCTCCCCGGACTTAAACCTCTCTCGTTCGTGGACCTGTCCCTGTTCCCCCTCTGTCCCTGTTTTTCCCTGTCTCCTCCCCCTTTCACGCGTGGCCCCTAATAAAACTTCCCTTTTATATTAAAATGGCTTTTCGCAGCATAAAAGAAACTTTGCACTAAATTCAACCATTACTAAAGTTTTGGTTTTTTGAGCAAGTTGATCTGACCAAAAGTTCAGAATTCTACAGCTGGAGTTACGCAACAACCGATTATTTTAAAAAATTATAATGTTATTTCTTTAGAAGCTAAACTGGATTAATATTAAATACAGCAATGTATTACCCTTCTATGAGTCAGGTATACAAGCCTTGAGGTAAAAACTTCTAAAACAACATTATATCCCAAAACTTCAATTCATTTACCATTTGGTCAAAGAGCGTTACTTCTTGTTGTTATAAACACGGGTTACTAATATATATAACTCAGTCTAAATTCAAAATGGTTATTTAAAACTGTTTTTAAGATTTTGCCTGTTAATGTTTTACAACCTGAGTTAATTAAGCCATAAGTGTTATTATTTACATTTCTTAATAACCTCTGTGGCATATCTTAAAGATTTATATTCAAAATAAAGAGTAATGTCCTTTCTGGCCTTATTATGGGGATAACTTCTCAGCCCTACACCTTCTGGTGAGAAATTATTGATCTGCTACCATGTTGTGGTATGCTTGGAATGTTCCAGATGCTGCAACATTTTATTCAGTAATACTTTTCCTTTGTTTCTCTTATAGAAGCTCCTGTCATGTGATGAATGAAGCCAAAATCTGTTGGGCAGGTCAGTGTAGACAGGGTGATTTTGATGTAAGTGAGTACAGGAAAATTAAGATTGTATGGGGAAATGTCCGCGAAAATTTAAATTGTTCATTCCTCGGGGCCCTTACTCCACCCTTGTGGAGACCCTGCCCCTGTCCCAACCTGTTTTCAGAAAATCGCCCTCTCAGGAGGAGCTTTAAGACTTTCAATGTCACCCTTCTCCTGCATGTTTCAGGGGAGTCACAATGCCAGCCTTCAGTCTCGCATTCAGTCTTGTTGATTCTGTCTGTGGTTTCTCAACCAAACATGGGGAATGGCAAATTATGGAAAAAAGAAATAAGATTTATTCTCCCTGAATAAAGACCAATGGACAAATGTAATACGCAAAAGGTGACTGTAAACTGGATTAAACTGTCTCCACCAATGGTCCATTAAAACCCTCTCCTACCTAGGGCTTAAGGGTTGTATTAATCCTAGTGATTTACCGCCCTCTTAACGCCCAAGGAATGCCGGGAAAGCTTTTTTACAATGTTTTGCTATCTTAGGATTACTCTTAGGTTAAAACAGATAATAGACTTGGTTTCATGAGCCAAATCATTACAAAAATTTTTCAAAAATGATGGCCACATTAAACATACATTAACAAGCAAGCCATTATCGGAGAGACACAATAAAAACCCCTAAAAGACCAAATTAATAAAAACAAAAGGGGGGAACAGCCCCCATGTTCAGTTAAAAACAGCAATGCTTGTTAGCCGCCCGGAAAGGGATTGCAGCCTGGAACGGCAGCGCCGCGGAAGGAGTCCGGAGACAGGATGGAGACGAAAAAATTTCTTTTAATCTTTCTGTCTCTGTCTCTTGTAATTTCTAACACTACATACACAACTCTCACAAGAAACCAAGCCACGTACTCTTACAAGAAACTACAATGTATCTATACAATAGCGATAACCCTGTCCTTTCTCTCTCTCGTCTCAATCCATGCGCCCGAGCAGGAATGGTGCTTGCTCGATCTGCTGAGTCACATCCTCAAATCTCTCGAGAGATCCTTGGGCCAAGTCCGTGAGACTACGGAAGGCGACAATGCCCAAAAATGTCTATGGCCCATAGTCAACCGCAATCTTAGCTATCTCCCCAAACAGGGCTCCTGCATTTTCCCCCTTTTGTTTTAAAGAGGGAGGGGGATGTCTAGTATTCTATGGCAACCAACATTTCTTACCCGATCATTGGAGCGGTGTTTTGAGTCTTAGGTGGATGTTTGTTGTTACTAGTTTTATTGTCTTTATGAGATAGATATAATTTTGATGTTTAATTCAACTTAATCACATATTTCCCAATGTATCTATATAGAGATATGTGTATATAGAGATACTCTCTTACTTTAGTAGTTATAGAGAGATAGACTAGGTAGACCCCCCTTCTGGGGCTCTATACCGTCCATTGGCTAAACCAGCCATCCAATGGAGCCCTTTAGGATCGACTGTGTATAGAAGACTAACAGACGTCCAATTGGGAAGGAGATGCTGCGGCTCTTTAAGGCGACAAGCACTTTTGGTGCACCAAGTCAAATTGCAGTGATTTGCAGCATATCAAATTCTTTAATACAAATCAGCTGCCCTAAGTTCTTATCAAGTAACACAGTGAGTTTCTCTAAAACAAAACCCGCAAAATGGTTAACTGTCCCATGAGAGTCCCAAACCAATGAAAAGACCAAACTGTCCATTTGTTTTAACACGTAGATCTAGGAGGACCCATGCATTGCAGAGAGCATGAGGCACCCTGCTGGTGAGGTGGTTTCGACAATTTGAGCAGCAGGGGATGCTTAGCAGTGACCGACGATCCCTGCATCTGTAGCAGCAGCCGTCTTTCTTATGTCCTAGACAATCCACCGGCATATATTCAGGGCCCCGCTCCCTAGAGACTCAAGCATCACTTAATATAAAGGAAAGGCCAGTTTCTATTCCAGCACTGAGTCAAGAGGCGAGTTGGTCAAACTAAAAACTAGAATTATTAGAATTGGAAAAAATAGTTGATTTCTGCTCACACACATTGCAGCTGAGCTCCCACAGAACTATAAGCTGGCAAAATATCCATATTTTAGAAAAACAATGAAAGACCGCTGAGGGTAATTACTGCTTTAAAGATAGATTAAAGAAAAACTACAAGCACTTTGGAGAAATAATTTGTGTAGCTGGAACTCTCGAGTTTCTGCGGGATACACAGCAGTCCTTTACCTGTTTGAAATAACTTGAATTTAATCATTTATTAAACAAATGTAGTTAATAACAATATAAGCAAATACCTCATGTCAAAAACACCAAAATATCAGGTTATTACGGACATAGTCATATTTTTTGCTAAAGAGAAGTCCCTGGGAACACTTATAAAAACAATAATTGAAGGTACTTCTTTTACTTATTAAAGTATTTACATTTTGATACTCTTAAATTAAATGAATTAGAGTTATTTGGATCCATATATACATATTCACAGCGCTTTGTTATTTTTGATGTCCACACTGGAACAGACGCACATACCAAACTATATTTGGTGACGTCACCATTACTTGAAATTTAGACAAATACACAGACATAAAACAATATATAAAAAGTAAAAATATATATATATATAATATAATTGTTTGCACACTAATGAGAGATCTCTTCGTCCCAGCCGGGAGAATGACACTAAGTTGTGACATATTTGAAGGACTCTTTTAGGGAATATCATTCCATATCCTCATCATGGGTCTCTTGATTTTGTACCCTTTTTTTATTAATCTTGATTCCTCAACAACTTCATTTGATCCTTTTGATTGAGGTACCTGCTTTTATTAATCTAGATGGGTATCCTTATTGGAGAGGAATTCCATTGCTTTGGAAAGCCACAAAACAGATCCTCTCCCCCAAATTAATACTGGATCCGGACCTTCCATGTACCTGAAGAAATCCTTCCAGTAAACCAAAGGTTTATGTTGTTGATGTGGGGTTCCAATGTCTGTCTCCAGCAGAATAACCATCAGAGTCCTAAAGTTAAAAATTTAAAGTAAACAGGGCACTGCCAATCTGTCCTTAGGGATTTTTCCAGTTACCTTCTTTCTGTTTTAACAACATAATTTTAGTGTGGCGGTTTGTTTTTTTTTTTTTCTTTTTCAATACTGCCCTGACCTGAGGAGTGTATGGGATGCTGTTGATGGGAATGTTGTCTTTTGCGGCAAAACTGTTTGAAGATGAGGACGTATAAGCGGGACCATTATCTGTTTTTAAGCATTTTAGGGATGCCCAATGCAGCAAAGCTTGTAAACAATGAGGTGTGACATCCTTTAACTTTTTCTCCGGAATGTAGGAAGCAAAAATCATGCCTGAGCATGTATATTATGGTTACATGAATAAATTGCAATTTTCCAATGCTTCGGTCATGAGATAACATCCATCTGCCAAAAATGAGGTTGGGCATTAATCCTCTTGGGGTTAACACCAAAATGAGATGGGCAAATGTGTATACAAGATTTACAATCTTTTTCAATTGTTCTGCTGCTCTTTTGTGATTTTAAACCTACGTTGCAAGTGGTTGATGTTGACGTGAATCTGGGAAATGAAATAAAAGTAGTTGTTGTAGTGTGAAAGTATAAATATTGTTTTGGTATGTTATCATGCCTTTTGGATTACCTTCACTGGAGGGGGGCCAGCAATAGTATCGTGCTCTAATTATGGCCTACGAATAGAGGTTTCTTGACTTGCCCACAAAAGGTTTTTGTATCTGATAAAACAATTTAACAGGCTGGGTAATGAGGTGCTATGGTCCTGCTACCTCAATTTTGGACGGCTTGTACAAAATAGTGGCTATCTTAAAAAATAGTTTATGGCTGTTCTCTAAATTTTCCAGAGCTCTTACCACACTTCCAATTCCACTAGTTGAAGCTGATTTGTGTGCAGTATGTTAAGTCATATTTTCTTTTGTAGTGACTACTGCAGCAGTAACCATTTGAGGACCCATCTGGTAAATACATTAAATGCCTTAGGAATAGGTTTGATTTTTATTACCTTTGTAAATATAATAGGTTGATTTAATACAAAAAGATAATATAGGAGACTTAGGAAGGTGATTTATCAACAATTTGCAGATGGTAAGCCGTCTAGCTATAGCCAGTCAATATCAATGAGAAGCATAAATATTCAATCTGTACGATGAATAGGGAGGTAATAATAGTAGCAGGGTGAATGCCAAATATCTCGGTGCGCATGGGATGAGACCAGAGAAATGCTTACACATAAATATTTAAAATTTCCCAATAAGCATCAGCCTTGACTTGCCTTTCAGAGACATTGTCCAACCAGACACCCTACTTAAAGGCTGAGGTCAATGTAAAGCACCCATTAACTGGATTTTGGTGTGGAACCGAACCACTTAAAGAGCATCAGAGGGTGTGGGGATGTGTCTTTTCCAGTTGGGAAACCAAGCCCTATTTAGGTACCCACCAGGGACCATAAATACTGTCCATCAGATTGAAATGATTCACACAATAGCACATTCACTTGAGGGGTGATTCTTACCCTTTTTTCCACAGGAAATAGAAAAAACAGTGATCAATCTCTGTCTCATTGTGATTAAACTTCTCATCATCTCATCCTGGTATTCATGGGACACTATTTCCCTTGGACCCCCTTTGCCAGTTATTTCAACACCCCTGCAGCAAGATAAGGGGTGAATATGCCAGATCCTTGATAAAGTGTTTGTTTCTGTGCCACAGCTTAGGGCTTTTGTCCAAGACAAGCTTCCTTTGGACCTAGACTAAATGAGAGGCTTCCCTACCTTTCTCCCCTTTGTGGGACCCCCTGGTTGCCATTATCTTTGTGTTCACCTTTTGGGCCCTGTGTAATCAACACCTTGTTCTACCAAATTTCTTTATACAGTGCTAATTTGGTACAGCTTGTAGTCTTGCAATAAAATGCTGCCCTTCAGCTATGCTGAGTGGGAGCCCTATAAACTTTGGCCCATGGTTACTTATAGGTTGTGTGTAGGACTGACCATCCTTGGGAAGCCTTCAAAGGCGACTGATTCTGTCCCATGTCTTCCCCTGGCTGGTGGCTTGCTGGCCTTGGGTTTTAGTCCGCCTGAAGTGCTAGGTTGAGTAGTCAAAGTACAGGTAAGATTCACAGAGGGGGAACAACCTAAGACAGGCACACCTTAAGTAAGGAGGGGGACCACTATTAATAAAACAAAGGGGGATGTTGTGGAAGTTAAACAGCAGACAGTAGAAAATCGGTTTCTCCCACTTCCTGGTACGAGAACTGGCCTGTGCCAAGGGGGGCGTTTTCCTCCTGATGTAAAGATGAGAACTGAAACCACCCAAAGGTAGGCCGATGGACTCGCAATGGCATCCGCCGATGCTCCTTTATGTGTCCCTATGATCTTTGCTGGATTGGCCATGTCCTCTATAAGACCGTCTTCCAACTGCCTTAATAAACCCAAGTTCGAGCCTTGTCATTCTCCGGGTGCCCGGCTAGTCCCTAATTGTCTTCCATCGTGAGGTGGCGTGGCATTGCAATCAGTGGAAAACTATTCACAATTCAGCTATGACATAACTAAGTGTTCTCCATGAGGGAATCGGGCTCATTTGTATGTCCATTATACAATTGTTAGAAAGTCAAATGGAGTATTATAAAGCCTTTGGACAGATACATGGAAACGTGACAGAAGAGAAACAAACGTAGAGTTTTTAACAAAAGGTTATTCACTTCCTTAGACAATTGTGAGATGCATGTATCCATTATCTACCCACTATTTTCTTTAACCTATTTGTCTGTGATTGAACTACTTGAAATGGTGGATAGGGCTGTTTCTCCTGAGGACTCTCCAATGGTCCAACAGACACCCGGGAAAAGGTCAGCATTACAAGGTGCAAAAAGGACATGAAGCTAAAGAGACTACTCTCCCCAAAAAGTTAACTGTTAGACTGATGGAAGTAGGGCTGCCTTGCTACATCTTTGGGGAAATTTCTTCAGGGAAGGGATGGGGACATGGCCTTTGTCTGTATTTCCTTACAATGAAAAAAATCAAAAATTCCTTTCCTGAATGCCCACACATCCGCATTTTTTTTCTTAAACTCTTTTTTTTACTTCTGAATACTAATCAGCCAGAGGCCAGAAGTCTTTGATAACTATATATTTTTTAAGGCTCATAATTTTGACCTGGCTTGCCTTGTTAATGTGTTTTTTGATCAATCACTTTATTCAACTATAGAGGTTTTGTTTTTACACATTTGCTTTGTTCTGAGGGCCAATATTACAAAGGGTTAGCGCTCAATCTAAAAATGTTTTTTTAAAAGTTACGGCCTTTTTTGTTTGTTTTGCTACATACGTACACCGGTGTGTTGTCATGACTACACAGTTGATAAATAAACCGTTTAAAGTGCTTTCTTCTATCACTGAAAAGATGTTTAATAAGAGTTAAAGTCCCAAAGGTGTATTTTAAATTTCTAAAAGGGGATTCAATTTCTGTGCCACCCATGTCATTTAAGTCTCTTTTTCTTACAGCAGTCAGAAAATACCTAAAATTAGAGGGAGGAAATTAAAAAAAAATTTTTTTGTAAAAATGAAAGACAGTCACTGTAGATAAGTATTCGGGTCAGATTTCAAAAATGGAGCTGGTTTGGATCAGATAATTTGAAGCCTTATCTGATGGATTAAAATATCTGAGTTGCTGGGGAGGTGTTGTGGCTCAGTGGTCAACTTGCCTAGTTGCTTTGATAGTTAAGCTTGGCTGATAATCACTCCCCCTTGGAAATGGTCATTTAGGAGCAACCTGGTTTCATTTTCCCAGGCAGGAGCCAGTCAGCTTAAAAGGTCCCCCTGTTTAATGGGAAAGAGCCATAGCATTTGAAAGGGTGCTCAGGCACACTCCCCTCCAGAATCCTACTTAAGTCCCTGCCTGCTGAGCTCAGGACACAACAGCTCCTCCCTGTGGAGAGGAAAGCAAGCCCAGCGCCTGCAACAGGCTCCAGTCTCACCGTCTCCAGGCACGATGGCAAACTGCCCAGCGACAGCTCCAGAGACCTCAGCTGGCCCGACCAGGCAACGACCCTCCATTCAGAGCTGCAACACTTCCTCTCCCTGACTTCTCTCTCCCCATACTTCTTCTACTTCCACACCAGCAATAATGGCTGGTGAATAAATCTCTTCGCTTAGCCACCATTGTCTCGGTGTGATTATTGCCCTTTATTGTGTATGGCACTAGGTTCAATCTCAGGCCCCACATAAAAAAGACAACCAAACAAAATTACAGTTATTGTGTCCATCTACAAACTAATATGTTTATATTGTATATAAATGTTTATATATACCATAAATGTTCAATATATATTTAAATGTTCACTATATTAATAATGTTAATGCCACCAGAGCCCTTCATCCATCTTTACCAAGATAAATGACAGGAAAATCAATCATAGGGATTATTACTAGAGACAAGTAGTTTATTTTGCATATGATCCTCTGTGATAATGATTCAAGGATTGTGACTAGGAATGTTCTCAGAAGACATTGAATTAACTAATAAACAAAGGAAATCAGGGATAATCAGTAGGTTATGGAGACTTTGTGTTCATGAAGGGGGCAACTTGAGAATCATTTTTCAACTAATCATCTTCAAATTACAAATAAACATCCCTTAGAAACATGTGGAGGCTGCAAACTTAGTTAGTAGCACTAGGCCATGTGACTGCAGTTTAGGGAGACCTGCTCTGACAGATAACTTTTAAAAGGACTAGGAATGTAGCTTCATTGCAAAGCACCACTGGGTTCCAAATCCAAGTATAAGAGAAAGAAAAAGAAAGAAAGAAAGAAAGAGAGAAAGAGAAAGAAAGAAGAAGAGTATTCAAATAATGATGATTAATGATGTTGATCAATTAAACCTTTGTGTGCAACATTTTAGCCTATAATTTATGGGTGTTGTTTTGAGACTCACAGAATGTTAACTAGCTGATTGAAACTGTTCACTTTTGTCATGGAAAAAGAAATGTTATTATGTTTTGTTTGGTTTTGGCTTGTTTGTTTATTGAATATTGAACCCAGGGGCATTTACCAGTTGAAAAACTCCCCAGTCTTTTTATGTATTTTTAAATTTTGAGGCAGGATCTTGTTTGGGAAGCTTTGGTTCTCACTAAGTTACAGACTGCCATGAATTTAAGTCCTCCTGCTTTCAGCCTCCTGAGTAGTTGTTGTTTTCCAGGTGTGCGACAACCAGCATCAGGATTACATCTTTTTAAAAGTTCACCTGAATGTTGAGGTTTCTGAGCTGCACCTTGCTGGTTTTCGCTCCATCATCACATGGTTCTATCTACAAGATTGTGGAGTGCTTCCATCTTCCCTATGATGGGCATTTGTAACAAGGACAATAGGACT
>JAKELJ010000430.1:0-28437 GCA_025594165.1 Tamias sibiricus
TGACTTGGACCACGCCCAGACAGTCACAGTAAGTCTAGTCCCTGCAGCTTTGGCCAGAAGCAGATTGGCACAGAGAGATAAATGGCTGGGGGGTGGGGGTGTCAGTACGTGAATAAGCATCCAGAAAGCCCTTCATCAAAAAGACATGCATTCCCCACCCCGCCCCCGTTTAAGCTCTTGTGGTTGCTGCGCTGGCCTCAGGCAGGCCCGTTTCCTTTGGGCTGCCTGTGCACTCTCACCAGGTGTATGCTGTTCTCCGGGCTCTGGATCATCTCCTTGGATGCCTCATCCGTTTTTCTTCTCCGTTCTTTGTCCGTCAGCCACACCCTTACTCCAAAATGGCGGCGCCCTTCCCCGGTCCTGACAGCAGATCCGGTCCTGTGTGTCACTCTGATGATAGCAGGTCCCGTTTGGCAATTTACCGAAAAAAGTCTGTGAGGCCGCTGCTCCGGTCTCTGTTCTCTTAATCAGCCTGTTTTTTGCCGTGGTCTGCACTTCCTGTACTGCAATGCTTACCGAACAGCAGCTGCGCCTTGAATGCTCGTTTGGCCTGAGCCGCTGGCACTGACTCCGTGCGTCAGAGTGGGAGTTTTCTTGTATTTCACCGTCTGTATGTGCATGGATGTCTCAGCTCCCTTCCATTGCGGAATGTTGCTAAGAAACGCGTTTTTCAATCTTCCCATAACCTGTTTTGTTGCCAGTCTCCCGAGCGTGCTTCTCTGCTGTCCGCCATCTTTTTTCCCCTCTCTCTGGTGCACTATTCTACAGGCAATATCTCAAGCCACTATAGGCCAGGCTGGACTTCTTGTGCTACTGCGTCCAAAGAGCGCAGCTTAAACAGAGCCATCAGGAGCAACAAAACTACATGCCTTGCCTAGAATATACTGTCTGCTTTGGTACTTCCACTGAGTCACTGCTGAATAATACATCTGTCATCAGATGAATCCTCCCCTATGGATTTAATTTCAAAAGCTTTTTTCTCTTCACCTAGGGAATACCCCAATGCTGGGTTACAGACATGACTGGAACTTCGATCATCTTTTTATGATATCGAGAACAAAATGGTGCAGGTGGTCATGATAAACCCTCACTCAAATGCAGGGTGGTTCACCATCCACATACATAAGGACAGAGTCCAATCCCACCTGAGTCCTGCTCAAAGAACCCAGGATCTCTGGCTGTCTAAGGACCCTCAGGGGTCCCCTACAGAGCCCAGTGCTCTCTGGAGAGGCAAGCAGAAAGCAGATCACCAACTTTTCTTGATGATACAGAACTGACTCCTTGGGGGTTGTTTTCTTAAAGATGATATCATAACCATGGTGCTTACAGGTGAGAACTCACTTTTTCCTGCTCCGTAGTCTGCTACTGACAGAGCTGTGTGCCTGTCCCCATTCTCGATGGTCGTGTGGATGATTCAGTTAGCCTCGGGCCCATTTCTGTGCAAAGTCTGAAATGCTGCCACACTCACATCAGCTCAAGCACAATATCAGCTTTAACCACAATGCTAGAATAGTGGCTCCCACCTGTGCTGCAGCACACAGTAAGGCCCTTACCAAGTAGGAAAGCAATAGCCTGAACCCAACTCTGTCCTCTTTTGGTTTCAGACCCCCACCCCAACGTAGCATGATGCCATCAGTGAGATTGCTATCTACAGCAATGCCTGTTAAGCCCCTGCTGTCATAGAGGTCACTCTGGCTTTCTAGGCACCAGCTGTGGATCCAAATAGCATCTGAGACCATCCTGTGAATGGTCAAACCAAACAGCTCCAGTTTTAAGGTGGGTCCTGTTAGCCTTTCAAGAGAACTCAGCATCACCACATCTCATTTTTTAACCTGCCAGAACGGCATCACAGGGAGTATACCGTGCAGGTACCCCCTGAAAGGATGGTCAGGAACCCCACCCCCATAGAGTCCCAACAGAATAGCCCGCGCACAATGAGGGACAGGAGAAGGCAGGGACAAGAAGCTCAGTGCTGACCACCTAGAAAGAGCAGGATACACAGGTGACTGAAGACTATGGCCTGTATGCACACTGTGTGATGCTCACAGACACAGATCTGCCTGCAGGAGGTGGGAGGCTCTTACATGTTATGCAAAGATGAACTGGTAGCCTCATGGTTGGAACAGAGGAGGCCTCATGAACAGTAATGGACGAAACAGGGATGAGAGCCCTCGGGTAGCACTCAGAGTCCCTGGTGTCCCCAAAGGGAGGTGTGTGCCTTCACCTCCTACTGGGACTCTTCTTCTTCTTTTCCGTCCTTACGCAATGTCATTAAAACACAACGCCAATGGCATTCTGGCAGTTACTCTCTGCTCATAAGTCCGAACAGCTGCTGTGACTGAAGAAAGTGGGACTACACTGCCTCTGCCATAGACTGAGGTGAGTGCACCACGCATCCCATGCTTTTGATGTAGTACTTGTTCATCTTTTTTTAGGATCCCTTTCAGAAATCAGTTCTAGGTACAAAGCATACTCAAGCCCAGAAAGTGCTTAAGCTCCCTTACATCTTAGACCTGGATGCCTTGCCTCTGGGAGCTCCCTGAGATGATGGTGTTTGAAAATAAGAAACACCCAGACCCAGGAAAGCTTCAGCCTGAATGGAGGTACGGTGAGCACACCTGTTTGCAAGCAGGTGTGCAGAATGTTTGCTGTCTCCCATTGACATGAAGGTAAGTTCCACCTTACCACAAGACCCTCTGTCTAATGTTTTTCCATCACCAGAGCACCTGAGAATTAGCTTCTTTGGTTTTTTAATATTTTAGGGACTTTTCAAAATAACTACACAATCGTATATTCTCATTATCAAGTAAGACTTAATGATGTCAGGAGGTGTGCATTTTAGATTAATAAGAATAAGCTACAACCAATGTGTGAAATCTAAAATTACCAAAATTATCTGAAATTAGATTTGCGACAATCTATTGGCCCCAAAAATTTGGTATCTTGTTTTTACTTGTGTTTCCCTACATACTGTGTGGCTGGACATATTTTTAAATTTATCACCATTTTTTTTTACATCCACTGGATTATCTCATTGGTAGCTTTTGGTTATTGGGTGTGTCAGTTGGAATTATTTTTTTTCTTTTGGTGCTAAGGGATTGAACACATGAGTACTTAACTAGAGCTTCATCCCCAGTGCATTTTTTTTTTATTTTTTTTTTTTTTTTTTTTTTTTTTTTTTTTTTTTTGTACCGGGGATTGAACTCAGGGGCACTCGACCACTGGCCACATCCCAGGCCCTTTTTTGTATTTTATTAGAGACAGGGTCTCACAGAGTATGCCAAGTGCCTATCGCCATTACTGAGGCTGGCTTGAACTCATCGATCCTCCTGCCTCAGCCTCCCAAGTGCTGGGATTACAGGCGTGCGCCACCACACCCAGATCATCCCCAGTGCTTTTTATTTTTTAATTTGAGACAGGACCTACTGTTCTAGAGGCTGGACCTCAAATATGGTTGATCCCCTGCTCAGCCTCACGAGATTTGCTGGGGATTGCAGTCATAAGCCTCCACAACCCCGTTTTTCTCTTTCTTAATGATTTGTAAAAGCTCTTGTATAAAACAGATCAGTCTGATCTACATGTTTGCAACATGTGATAGACGTCAATCTGATAGGATTTTTTTTTTCAATAAAGCTTCTGTGGGGCCAGGACAGAGGTGAACACCTTATTCCCAAGAGCTTGGGAGGCAGAATCAGGGATCATGAGTTCAAAGCCAGCATCACAACATAGTGAGGCCCTAAGCAACACGCAAGGAGGCCCTAACCTCATAAATAAAATATTAAAAAGGGGCTGGCAATGTAAGCTCCGTAGCTAAGTACCCCATGGGATTCAATACCCAGATCCCCCTCTCCCCAAAAAAAGGCTACCATAAGGAAAATACACTGAAGGCCTTCCTTATCACATCCAAGGGTGGCTAAAGCATAACTGTTATTGTCTCCTCCTGCTTTTATAAGTTTCTACAGTGCACATTTGTATTTGTTAGTTCACTTTTATTGAGTGGTAAGAGGCAGGCTTTCAACTTTGACTGGTTTCTGTATAGACAGTCAGGCTACATTTGCCTTCAGGACATATGGCACATTCCTGTGTTACAGTAAAGTACCCACTTTTCTGAGAAATTTCAACCTTTGATAAGATAAACCATGAAGGGAATATAAGCCTCATCTGAATGGCAACAGCATTGTTTCCTGAAACAGCCAGACTGGCCTGTCAGTCGGAGTGCCTGTAAGTGGCCTTGCTGAGCATCTATCGAAGAATGCGCCATCCTTCAGATGCTGGAGCCTAGGACGCCCCAGGTGGCAGCGCAGGTACTGGCACTGGCTGACCGTAAGCCGAACCTCAGTATTGCCCTTCTGTGGTGTGCACCGCAGGCCGGGCTAGGCCTGGAAAGAGTGACAGCCAGCATAGGCTCCTGATATCTTGAAACACTAGCTTTAGTGCCCAATCTTTGCAGTCCTGAGGGACACTCTGGTGAATTACATGGACACTTAAATGTGAGGGACGTTCATCCAGACGAGTGAATTCCCAGTTCCAAAAGAGATACGGATGTCCAGCTGCATTCTCTGTGTGGAAAGCCGGCAGCTACAGGGAAATAGGACCAGCAATGCAAATTAGGACGCTCCCATTCCATCCTTCTTGCTGTGCTGCAGACACAGCTCCCCTCCCCTCCACTGTGCCCTCTGGGGAAATCTGGAAGGAAAGTGTAGGGAGCAGCAACTGAATTCAAAGGCCCAGCATGCACTGTGCCAGCGATGGCCTTTTTTTGAAGAGATAAGCTGTTTCTGGAAAACACCTGCAGGTTTCCAAGGAACCTTCTACACTGTAATATTATGAATACAAGTGATGAGAAGGGGCAATTACTTTGAAACTGGCAAATCCAATCACCATCCGGTGCATTCAAGGAGCAAGAGAACTGTAGAGTCACAATAGGGGTCACACCCAGCAGTGACCTGGTGTGGGGCCTGAAGCCTGTTTGTCGTGCCTTCCTCAACCCTTGCCACACAGCGGGCAGAAACACAGGGGCTGTTGGTACTTTTTTTCCTTTATTCTATTCTGTCACACACTGAAGCCTAATCCTGGGATTTCTTCCTCTCTCTCCCAGGTCCCTTAAATTTCCACAGGAAACCTGTGCGCATTATTTCTTGGGTTCCAAGTATGTGAAAAAAAGCACCACACTCAGCTCTTGTCTTATTACTAACATGACGGAAAAGCCAGGGTGTCCAACCCACTGCCATCCCAAGGCCACGAGGACTAAAGCCAAACCCAGGCCCCACTCAAAGTCTCTGCCTGAGTCCCAAGGGTCAGAGCCAACAACTCAGGGGACGAGGCACGGAAACTTGGGACGCTGCCTTAGGGTTTTGGGTTCCCCTGTGATATAAAAGGGAGTGGTCTGGCAGCCCAAAGTGCCTTTCAGGTCTCATCCTCTTAAAGATTCCTAAATGAGATTTTTTCAGTGTCAGCGTGGCATCATCCCAGGGCAGCGAATGTAGGCCCCCCTGCTTCGGCCTGGTCAAGGGGAGGCCCCTGAGAGCCACCACACTTCCAGACGTCCAGAAAAGAAGAGAATTTTTCTTGCGACAAAGCTGGATCCCCTGTGGCAGTTCCTCTTCCTGCTGCCCCAAAGATAACACCATACTGAGGAGTGAGGGTCAGCTTAGCTGACTGTGACGCCCCCTGTGGCTCTGTAGGTCCTCCCTGTGGATGGATTATTGGGATGCCTCCCTCCAGCCAAGGTAATCTTGCTCCCCAAAAGAGCTCAGGGTGGGCGCTTGAAAGACCAGAGAAGGCACTTCCAACTCCTCAATGCACGAGCCTCTGGCTGCCAGTCAGGACCTTGACGGCTCCTTTCCAGACTCGGTCTCACCACGAGACAGTGAGGCCCCAGGACAGATCCCCCACCCAAAGGAGAAGAGCCCCCCTTTCACCCCACGATTTACCGGCCTACCCACCTCTTCCTCTCCAGTGCCCTGACAACTGGCCCACCCTCCAGGGAACGCATGGTCCCAGGTTTTATTGCCATACCCTGGCTCACTGCTGAAATGTCACCGGGCCGGGAGCTCAGGGAGCCCCACCCTCCGACTACCAAAACCATCCCTGTAGCTGGACAGTCAGGCCTCTGGTCCGATAATCCAGACAGAAGGTGTCATTTCTTGTGGATGCAGGGACCTTGGCCTCAGCGTAGGGTGCCTCGAGGTTGGATGGTTCCATCCATGGCCCACTTGCCCTTGGACCCCATGGCCCCAAAGCCAAAGGGGGTAAAACTCATGTTGACCTTGCGATTGCTAGTGCGGGGACCAGCAGGCTGCTCCAGGGCAAGTGCACTCCGGCCATGGGACGATATGCCGCGGCCTCCCGAGGGCAAGCAGCAAAGGAAGAGGAAGAAGGAAATTGTCAGAAAAATGAAAGGGAAAGAATAGGGAGACGTGTTGTGAGCATGCTAATTTAGGATACTGGGGCCCGTCTAGAGGCAGGCAGGCGTCCTCTGCCCCAACTCCTCGACTCCATGTAGTCAGGACAGAGCAGGGTCCTTGAAGTCGGGGCCTGAGTGCTCAGTTGGTCTGCAGATGGGGGAGATTCTGTTCACATCCCTCATCCTAATGCCCCATCTCCCAGGCTGCATGGCTTATTGCTGCCACAAACCACACTAGCCCCAGTCTCACCCTCCTCGTGCCCCTCTGCCAGGCTTTGGGGTGGCCGTGCTCCCTTGTGGCGTCCTCACAGAAGCGGTCCTGCATAGCGAGAGGCTATGATACTCCAGCAGGGAGTGTGGGCTCTGAAGAAAACAATGCCCTGCCAACAGGAGAAGGTAAGGAGGCCTAGACCAGGTCCTGGACCTCAGGCCAGCAGGTGCCCTGGTATGGGGATGGGAAGCGACGGGTCATCTACCTCCCGCAAACCTCTCGTGTCCTTCGGGATCCTGGTCCAGAGTAATAGCAGACCTGCTCCCCGCCACCGAGTGTTTTCTGTGGTGCCTCCCTCTAACGCGGCCCTGGGCGGGGCGATCCATGCCAATTTGCTTGGCAACCCCCTGGGGCTCCTGGACTCCCCCCCTTCTTGTGATTGGCCCTCTTCCCATCTCCACCTCCTGTGCTGCTGCCAACTTGCAATAGGTTACTGTATGGTTATATCCTCCAGTCAGCCCCAGGTCTCATCCCAGCTGGCCTGTCCCCCTGGGGTGCTCAATCTAGCACAAAGAGCCTCCACGGCCCCTGCTCACGGGGCGGCCAGTGCTCTGGACTGCTGCGCCTGCCTGTGACTGGTATCACACGTCCCTTCTCACCCCTGCATCTCCCTCCTCTGGTCCAGAGCCTGAAACTGGGGAGGTGAAATTAAACAGCTTTGGGCTCTTCTGTTGGACGAGCAAATTCCAAGAGCTAGCGACTCCCTCTATCCTTACCTCCAGCTCAGGTGCCTGTGTGAAGGCTACTTGCTCTCGATACCATCGGGTGGACGCGGGGGGGCCCCCACCCCCCCCCCCCCCCCCCCCCCCGTGGGGGTCCAGACCCTACCCAGGCCAAAGTGACCCTCTCTGGGTCCCTCCCTCTTCACTCCAGAGGAAAGTATGGAGGTGACCCCCACGCCCCAGGTTCCCTACTAAGAGCGGAATTAGAAGGAAGGTCAGGCAAGCTCAGTTCTGGCCACACGCCGGTTGCCAGGGTGTCCCTGTGTACCTAGCCCACACCTCTACCTTACCAATGCGTGTGTTCCTGGGTGAGCTGAAGCCCATGCTCAAAGCCCCTGTTGACAGTCCAGTATGGGGTCCTTAGGCAACAATCAGCGGCTGTCTCAGCAGATGGCCTTTTGCCCTGGGTAACAGGATCCCATCCTAGATAAACCCTTCCCTTTGCCGCGGCTTGTGGAACTAGGTATTATAAGAGAAAGAGGGCTCGCCACAGCCCTGCACCAAGAAAAAGATGTTTTTTGAAAGTTTTCTTTCCATTTTCCAGATATCACGGCATCCTGTAAGTTACTGAAGGCAGCTGATAATCGCTCTGTCGGGAGGCGCTCTGGGACTCGTCTTGGGAATGGTGACTGGCTTGGGGCCTTTTGCTCTAAATCTACACTGCCAGGTCAGAGGCGGTGGGCATGCCCCTCTCACACCCATGGTACCTCAGAACCTCTCGACGCCAGCACGTGCCCACAGTGCCTGGGACAGGCACTGGAAAGGATGCCTACGGGTCAGAAGTTCAAGAGCTCCCCCTGCTGCCATCCAGGGACATCATCAGAGCCTGTAGCTCGCATGGCTGGCCTGGGACCCAGGGTCATGAGTCGTCTGCCAGCTCCTCTGACCTCCCTTCTATGCAGTAGGCCATGATGAGCCATCCGCCACAGCACCAAACAGTTTCTTCATCTCTGTGGGCCACAGGATGAGCCTTGGGGACACGCTGGTGCACCTATCCTGACACTCGCTGCAGGTTCCAGATCCCAGTCGCCCTTTGCACCAGGTGAGGTTCAGCAACATGCTCCTATGCTTCTCCACAGCACTTGTCAGCTCAGCTGGGGTCACCGAGCTGTGGATTGAGGACAAGATGGCCCTGGGCTGAGGGCAGGGTCCATTCACCCCTTGCTGGGAGTCCTGGTGTGGACGTATGGTATCTTTCCGGAAGGCAGAGAGAGGGTAGAGCAAGTGGATGAATGAATTCCTAGGAAGTCGTCCTTGGAGAATTTTCCTTCGTGTGTACTTCAGATAGCTCACTGTGCCCTATCACTCAGCTTCTCCCTCACTTGAAACCTGCCTGCACCCAGGGGTTCTCGGTTTGTTTGGTGGATCATGAGAGGTCAGGTCTGATGGCAGGGTTGCTCCACCTCAGGTCCCCAGCCCAGGAGCCCAGAAGGATCACGCCATCAGCTGGACGCCCGTGCAGGAAACTCTGGGGGAGAGTTGCTCGAGGAAGGCTTATGCAGGCCTCCCGGAACTCCCAGGGTGTGGCTATGCGCAGCGTACCCAGCACCCTTTAACTGGTGCTCAGAGTGTTTGGAGATCCCAGGCAGAAAGCTGCGCCTCCAGGCTGACGGCCACACCATCCTCAGGTGTCCTGTGAAAAAAATCTACAACTCCCAGGTATCCTCAGGCTCCAGGCAGCCTCAAACGTGACCAACAAAACTGACCAGCCAGGTGCCCTGGCCACTACCTCCTGACCTCTGGTAGCCTCATCAGGCCAAGGACTCACTCCATGGGGGCTCTCTGATCCCCCCCACTTCTATGTAAGCCACCCCCCGACTGATTTCGCTCTCTGTTCGCCAGCTGTGCCCCTGTCCCGTCCATGTCCCCATTTGCTCTTTTTCTCCCCATTCCACGCGGGGCCCCAAATAAAACGTCCCTTTTAGTAACATGGGCAATCCCTAGCCCAGTCAAAGAACTCCACTTTTCGACCACTAAAATCCCTATCTAACACACACATATTTCTTGCACTACACTCTACAACCGCTGGGACCCAATTCGTATACATTCACACCCCAAATGGCCTAATATTTAACCCCGCGCAGCCCCCCCACCACCAACGCAGTGCTCTGTTATATTCTTTACTCTGCTGGACACTCTGCCTCTCGGGGCCACCGCTGGCTTGCTGTTGCTCGTGAGGGATGTGGTATGAGTCCGCGACAGTTTTTTTCTCTCTCTCATCCCACTCTTTTTCTCTTCCTCTCCTTCTCGGGGGAACCTCGAGCATGTCAGATACAAGTTCGTCCTCTTTTCCCCTCTTCATCTCTTCTCTTCCCCCCTGCGGCCGCAGCTGCAGTGGTGTGCTCGCCCAGCCCGCCGCCTGCAAGAGCAACGAACGCGCTCCAATACTCGCGTCCTCGTTCAACCCGGCAACCCGGGCCACCCTCGCCACCGCTGTTCCATTTTAGGTCCGAAGCGTATCTCTTCGCGATCAGGCCAAATTCCCCCCCACAGCCGACAACATGAGTAAATTCTTCCGGTTGTTTCAACATGCAACTTCTTCGCCTCGCGGGCACTTGTTTCGATCATCCCGCTCCTGTCCAGAGCTCCCTCCCCCTTTCTCTGATCCGCCATTGATCTTACCGCCCAAGTCGGTTCACGTCCAGGTCCACTTCGTGCACTTCTGCCCCTTCCTTGCTCTCGCCATCTTCTACACTCCCCAACCCACGTGGCTTTCTCTCTTGCCTTACACGCACCGCCATCCTTACACAGCCTTAACCACTCCGCCTTCGATGCGGTACCTGGCAGGGCCAACGCCCTGCCTTATAGCAGCCGCGGCAGGCAACCGCGATACTTCCATCCCTTTTACCTGATACTTGGAGAACCGCCCCCTACCCACCCGCATTCAGATACGCTGCCGTTCGGACGTGGGCTGCTTCTGCTCATCGTTCTCCTAAAACTCTCTTCAGGCCTTATGCCTAGTTCAGACTCGTTTTCCCGATCACAACAACGGACACACGACCCTTTGTGCCCCTGCCCGCCCTTTACTTCTACCTGGCTTCTGGTGAGGCCAGCCCCCGCCCCAGACCACGAAACGACTCCACAGTCATTCTTATCCTATACGAGCCAGTGGCTTACCACGACCCTCCCGCCCTCCAATTCTCCCTTAAAATCTCTTCAAGGCCTTGGGCCTAGCTCAGACACATAATTTCCGTTCACACGGGCACACGACACATCGACCCGCCCCTGGCTAACGCGCACACTCCATCCAAGTCCTCCATGCCCATATACAGCGGGCCTTTTCATACAACAAACTCCCTGCTAACCTCAACCTTTGCCTCTTCAGTGTATAACAAAAACCTCAAACGCTACCTGGTATTAAACCCGTCCCAAAGTGCGCCCAATTCTATGTTTTATTATATGTTTATGTTGTCCATGTGGTCTGTCCAGATGTCCTGTTAATGTGATATCACAAATAACCAAACCGAGCGGCTTCATACACAATTATAATAATGGATCCAACTATCTTTAATTCATATCAGTCAAAAATGTTCATTCTAATTAAGGATTCCCGTCAAACTTCACCTAAATACAGTTCAGTAGGCCTCATTATTTTGGTATTGAAACGAACGTGGTGTGGTAAATACAGCTACTTAATTTCCACGGTTAAATTACGCACTGATGATCTATGCAAGCCGAGTCTAACAAATATTCATACGGGGGTTGTATATTCATCCGTGAAATCAGATGAAAGTTTCCAATAGGTAATACACCAGATGTGTGATAATTCCTAGAAGACTCGGTGCAACAGCTACCTAAAGACCAAATCTTCACTCCTTCGGGCACAACTGGCTACACAACACGGTATCACATTTAACAAGACAGGGGGGATCCTTCACCACCCCTTAACCGAAGCCACGCCTCGACGGATGTAGAACCCTCGCCAGTTTCCGCGCCCCCTTTGACCTGGTCGACTCTAACGTCTGAGATATCTCAGGACTCCCTCCCTTCGCTCAGTGTGACCCCATAAATATATTTTCCCTCAAGTTCAAGTTATTCCTTTCCCACAAAAAGTTAAAAGCTTTCAGCCTTTCTTTAGTCCCGTTTTCTTATTGTAAGATTTTGGCAGCTAAAGGCTCTCAGCCTGTCTTTATTTTGTTCTTAGAAATGTGATAAATGCTGTTCAAGCCTCGTCGTTAGTCCATTTCTAAATTGTAATATTTTGACAGCTAAATGCTCTCAGACTTATCTTTCAAGCTCAAAGTATGTTAACCAGAAAACTACTTCAACACTTAACACCATGCACTATTCCAAGTACCATACCAGACAGACTAGACTACCCCAGACACCCCCCGGCTACCCAGGTTTATTCAGGTTATAAACATTACATTTGAAGATTAGCTTAGTGGAAGGCTAAGATTCAACCTTTACCTTTACTCAAAAGCGCCAAGAAGACCCGTATATGGTTCTTTATCTCCAGCGTCTGTGCTGTGAGGGGGACGCAGCACCATACTCATACCAAAGCGTTGCAACTCAGGGACACATGGATCTCCCGATACGAGAGATAAGATGAGACCAATAGAAGGAAAAGCCCAAATTCAGTGCTCTAGCTAAACGGAAGGGTCCCATAAACAGGGAGAAACATCCCTAAGGCTTCTGAGGAAAGCCACAAGGTCAAGCAAGACCTGGACCCATCCTTACAGACGGCACCAAGCAGAATAAATCTGCGCTCAAGTTTCCCCACAGATTCCCCATCCGAAAAACAGCTGACTCTTACCAATGGGTCAATACAGACGTCATAGTTGGACAAATTTCAACCATAGACATACCGATAACAGTTAAACACAGAGGCACAACCATATCTGCACATTTTAGATGCAAAGGTAAGCGTCAGCCCTAAGTAATATGTTGTGTTTTACAGTCCCTGATTACTCGTGTACCCTGATTACCCACCTTTAAAATAACTCCAAGGGTATTCATGGTCGTGTTCCCCGAGTGCTGCAACATATATTTCAGTACTTATGATTTTTGAGTGCGCTCTCATAAAAGTTCACATCCCTGTTGAACTGTAAACTTCATCAGACATCAAGCTACGGACGTGGACCAAGAGTGCCATTCTTGCCGGACCCAGGTAGACACTCTGCGTCTTTCCAATGAACTCCCCGCGGTCTTGGGTATATTTCTCCCATCCCCCCACCCCCCCCCTACGACTCAGAACTCGGTCTCCACTTGTCCCCAAAGAGGGACAGGCACCATTCCAGGTTGTGCTGGTGAACTCAACCACAGCTTGCCTAAGCTTTCGTGAACCTCAGGATAATTTAACTTCTTGGGATTCATATTTCCAGAACTAAACCCAGCTGGCTCAACCAACTGAAGCATCCACACACAGCCGACACACAACTACCTGCACATAAACTTGCTCTTCCCGACCCGACTGCTCCCCTTAATACCACCTCGTTACTTCTCGGGTCCCCAAGATACCAACCTCCAATATTATCTTCTTCATGTTGTGTTCTTATATTTAAACCTCTAACCCAGTTTTTTCCTCAGGGACAATCAACTGTTATAAAAACCAACGAATGACTGTTCAACCAGAGTAGCCTGCCTGAGTCCTGCCCTTATGCTGCCACCTGATGCTCCGTGTGATGTGCTTCGCACTCATCCAATGGCCTCGTCTACCGTAAGTCCCCACTTGGTAGACCCACAGGCCTATGGACAATAAATCCCTCTCACCTTCTTTATCCCTTTGTGGCTTCCATTGTATTTATAGTGTTAACTGCAAACCTCGCAGAAACCTCAATATCGACATGCGCTCCGGCTGACTCCCTCAGTGACTTTCTGCAATAGCCGGATTTGGATCACCCGTCCCATCCGACAGATGGCGTCTATGAGATTCTTCATCCAGCCCCTACCTGGAACTGATTCATCTTTTCCACGCCTATCGTCCTGGAAATTTTTGTCCACCCTCCAGCTAGACCGGCCTGACCACAGCGTCTCCCCTAAAAAAACTAACCCACGACTCCCCACTTCAGCGCTGAAGCACGCCCGATTGGAACCACGACGCCCCGCTTCCTAAGAAATCAAAAAGGGGGGAATGTTGGAGTCCAGGCAGAAGCTCGCGCCGCCAGGCAGAAGGCACACACCTCCTCAGGTGTCCTGTGAAATACTAACAACACCCAGGATCTTTCAGGCTCCCAGGATCCCTCATACGTGACCCAAAATAAACAAACTGACCAGCAGGTGCCCTGGCCACTACCGTGCTGACCGCTGGTAGCCTATTAAGGCAAGGACCCACTCCAGAGGGGGGCTCTCGGACCCCCCACTCCTAGTTGTAAGCCACCCCCGGACCTGAAATCGCTTCTCTGTTCGCAGCTGCCCCGTTGCCCCTGTTCCTGTCCGTTCCCCCTTTCTTCTCTTTTTCTCTCCCCCTTCCACCCCAACGCGTGCCCCCTTAATTACAACCGTCCCTGTATTAAAAGGGCATTCCCTTGCGTAAGAAAACTTTGCCTAAAGTCTCTAGACACAGTGGGCAGGGGATCAGCACTCTAATGAGCCAGTTGGCTCAGTTGAGAAGAAACAGCCCTGCAGCTGACCCCTCGATGCCCACTTGCGCACCTTCACAGTCAGTCCAGGATTAGGGAGAACCCCAGACCACAGACCAGAATGTGTTTCCACAGAACGCCCATAAGGTGAACATCCTAAAGAAGCCATGCATTGGAGGAAGAGGAAATTCCTGGCTCAGGAACCGCATTAAGCAAAGGCCCTGGGGCAAGGAGGAATCTGATGTGCGCATGCCGCTCACGCAGACGCGGGGAGGTTTACAGCAACCAGGCGCCAGTTTGAGGCTTCCGCTTTCACGGACCGGCCGACCTCACGGCTGAGACGCAAGCACCCCAGTTGTTGAAGGACATTCAAGTCGGCCTTTTCGGCAGCTGCGTCCCCTGTGTGCTACCAGGCCCTTGGGCCTTCGGCAGGAGCTGGGGATATAATATGGTTCCTGTAACCTGTGGCCTGCCTTTCACAGGCACAGGCCCTCGGAGAACTGCTGGAGGGGTAAGGCAGAGGGCCAAGAATCCTCCTACTCTTTGCTGCTGCCCCGACTCTCTCTACTCCCTGTGCCTGGCTAGCCGGTGCTGAGTGGAAGGAGGAAGCCACCCATGCAGTATGGCCACGGGCTACACATTCTGTTGCAAGTGCGGCCTCATCCCAGCCTGGGCCTGGTGTAAGGACATGCAGAATGGCCTCCAGGTGGCCGCAGCAGCTTGCACACGACTGTAGCGTGGCACCTGGGGCAGCTGTGCGCCAAAAAGGTGTTGGGATGAGTGGGCGTGTGGGTGTCCACCAGCCAGAGTCTTGCTGTCTTCACCAATCCAGGGTGTAGCTGAGTATTAGGCCACATAGCCTGTCAAACCCTGAAGTATATCCCCAGCCCTACGAGGTCCTTTCCTCTTCCTTTTCTTTTCCACAATCGGGCCTAAGGCGAAATAATCCAGGAGAATCTCTGCCGAGGCCCTCAGCCCCAGAATTCTGGATTGTGCTTTCCCAGACACTGCTGGCAGCGCCTCTGTCCTCTTCTCAGCTTTCCCATAGAGTGGGGCCCCTTGTTCTTGCAGCTAAGTGGTCAGAACCATGAAAAGTACTTTGGCCACCTAGAAATAAGCAGGGGCATAGCCTCAACTGGAGAAGAGCCCACCAAGTCCTGAATCCACACATCAGAGAAGAGCCACTTGCATCTAGAAGCCCATGGTCCCTGTACCTGCAGGGCATGGGTGTGCGGTCTTGGCATGGCCTGTCATTTTTTTTCCTGGCTACTGGCCTCTCAGCCCCACCTCAAGACTCCTGGGGATGTGAGATTGCTTGGAGTAGGGCTCCCCTTCCTTCCCCTCTCTGGTGGGCTCCTGGTCATAGATGTTGCTGCACTGCCATTGCCAGTCAAGTGCTCCTGCCACTCTGGCTGCCACGCCGGAACCCACTGCCCACCCCTACCCCCTTCCCCATTAACTGAAAGCAGGAGCCATTATTATTGAGGAATAGCAAGCTGCAGCCAAGAGTCGTGTGGCCCCATAGCTAAGCTAAACCTAACTGAGCATAGGATCAGGGGGCTTCGGAGTCAGGGACCCACTTGGGACAGAGCCCTGTTCCATATCCCTTCCCACCAGATTCCTTTTCCCAATCTCCACCTGTGACACACAAGCCCTCTTTCACTCTGATTACCTTGCTAAACTTTCTATAGATGGTAGAATCACAGTAGACACTAGTCATAAATGAACATACATTTTTGCGAGAGTCCTCAGAAGAGAGATTGAATGAAATCTTCAGGAAAGCAAGCCGACAGAGCTGCTCACACATGTTTAGGACCCTAGGACCCTCTTACTCCCTGTTCAGGGCCTCAAAACTGAGCTCATGGCAATCCCTGTCAGCTACACACCATGTGCCTGCTGTTCCAGAAATCTGGTAAGCTGGGCCTGAGGAGGACTTTCCTGTGGGAGGTGTGGGGGTTTCCCCAGACTGTTGGGCAGGAAGGGTGTGGTCCAATCTGGCTCAGAGTCAGCCAGAACCACTTACAAAGGACTGCTCCTTCAGTGCAGACATCCTCTCATGAGAACACTTCGCATTAACTCTTGGAAAACTTCTGGCCATCAGTAACCAGGGCAGGACGGTGAGCATCGGGAAACTCAGGCTGCTCCACACGAGGCTGCTTTCAGTGGGCAAGCCTCTCCCTGCTGTAAGTGTTGTGGCACAGAACTGGCCAGGAACACAGGAGAGTCTCTAAAGTAGAGTGAGAGTGTAGACAGACTCCTGGCTTGGTGGGAACTCTCCTGGAAACAACTGACCCAAGGCCTCTCTCCCAGCAGGGCACCCCGCTTCTCATGTCCCTTTACCTTCAAATGACCCCTGGCCTGGGTTTCCACAGAAAGACATAGCCTCTGGAAGCCCTTCACCAACCAGCTACATCACAAGCCATCCTGTCCCTTGGTTTCCCTCATCTGTGAGGCAAGCACAGGGTTTCTTTTCCTAGGGCCACAACACAGCCTGTTGTGAGTACTGTGGATTGGCTAGCAAATGCCTAGCGGCAGCCTTACCAGGAGTGCAGATATTGGGTCACACCATTTGGATGAGGAAGTTGAGCCCAGGGTGTTGAAAAGCATCAGATGCCGGCTGCAGGGCAGCCTGGATACTGGGGCCCTGTATACTGGGACTCTTCACTCCCTGAAGTGAAAACTGTGTGAGGTGCCCGGGCACTGGACAACAAAAGTCATTCGAAGAGCGTGCATCCTCCTGTGCTCATTTCCCCTCTGCACTCATTTTTCCTTGTGAACTAATCCTAGGCCTTACTAATCTGCATTGATAACTGAGAGATGGGCCACTGGGACTGCCCAGCTTCACAGTTGGGACTGGCCAACCTAAGTGGCAGGTGGGCTGACAAGCTCTGCTAGGCCCACTCTCATGCCTTCCAGGGTCCACACAGGTCTTCTGTTAGGAACCAGAAGACACTGAGACCAAAGGCATGCCCCCAAAGAGCAGGAGAGCCTGCAGTCCTCTAAGGACCACAACAAGGCCCCCGGACGAGACTGGAGCCTACTCTTCTCCCAGGAGAAGCAGGGCCAGGGCAGATGTAGAGAACTGGGTGCCATAGACTCTTGTGCTGCTGGCTTCCCACTCCAGCCTCAGGTCATAGCTATGAGACCTCACCCACCCAACCACAGGTAGATGCCCATGAACATAGAGAGGACCCTGACATGCCCCATTGGAATGCCCAACATGCCAATGCAGCCCACCCTCTCCAGCACTGGCTGGTGGGTGTGGCCACATGCCTGCCCAACAGGACAGACCATTCCAAGCCTGTTCTAAGACCAGAAAGTGCGCTGCAATTGTCCCTCGCTAGAGCATGTGGCGAGGATTCCAGATTCACCCTGCCCAGTACTCCAAAGCTGTGTGAACACCACTAGCTCTCTTGCTCAGCTCCACTCCCTTTGAATATAAAACCGCCTCCACCTGCTCTGTCTTTTCTTTCAGGGTTCATTTTTAACTGATGCCTCACCAAGCCATCATGGCCACGAGGATCCCTGCTGGTGTGGCCATGCTTCACACCCAAGAGTCTGTCCTGCAGACCTGGAATGAACCAAGTTTGGCCTGGGCTGCCAGGGTTCATAAGGAGCCAAACAGGAAGCCAGGTGAAGGCCCCCATGCCCACAGCCACTCCTGCCACCCTCACCCAGAGGATCAGCCTCAGCACCATCTCCACTGTGGGAAGGAAGTTCATTCCCCACGCCCCAGCTCGGCCACTTCCTTCTCGTTTGATGTGGGGCGTTGAGAGTTGGCAAATGAGAAGAAGGCAACAGTTGGGTGTCCACCTGCTGGCCTGCTCTCCCTAGTACTCTTCATGTACCGATTTTGCCGCCGCCAGACGTCCATGAGCTCCCAAGTGGAGTTGACCAGAGGGTAGGGTGAGCTGCTGCAGGATCCCTCTGAGCCCGCATTTCCTCCCCAGTTCCAGATCAAAATGGAAGAAGGTGGCCAGCAATGGAGAAGAGGGAGAGAGGTGTGTCGTAATCTTACGGAAAAGGGGACAGGTGAAAAACCATGTCCCACACAATGCCCCATCTATTTCCCAAGCCACATTAAAGCCATACCAGAATATCCCAGGTAAATCCCATCCTAGGGACAAACTGACTCTCACAGCATGGTAAAATAAGGGCAGGAGCAGCATTATCAGTAGGAGCTGCTTTTTGGCAAACACACCAGGAAAAAGCTCTTATTTGATACTGGTCATGAAATAATCCAAGCAATGAAGCACTCTAAGGATGTCACAGCTGTGGCCTAACCAGCAACCCCACCTCCCACCTCCGGTGACTGGCCTGTGTTGGGGCACCATGGAGATGACAAGTTCTTCTCATCTAACCAGCTGCCGATCGGACACAGGTGCAGAAAAGAATGGAGTTGCAGGAGGTTTACTGTTGGTGTGTGTGTGGGGGGGAGCTGGCCCTGTCCGAGACTGCTAACTTGGGGCCTTCCCCATGAGTAACGTGTTCAATACCACCAATGACACTCGTTTCATGTGGCACATGCCTGTGGATCCAGGCAGCTCAGAGGTATGAGTCCGGAAAATAGCAAGTTCAAAGCCAGCTACAGTAACTTAGAGAGGCCAAACTCTTAAAAGGAGAGAAAAAGTCTGTGGATGTGGCTCAGTGGGTAAAAAAACAGCCCGCTGTGGTTCACCCCTGGTTACCAAAATAAAAAATAAACCAATAACTTGCACACCACAGCAAATATTTTCCTGTGTCTCTGGGAAACCTGTCACAGTAACACCCTGTGCAGCTGGGCTGTGGACCAACAACAGAAAAGGCAGCAGGAAAGAGATTAGCTATATGGCTGGGGTGATGGGTTCCCGCTTGAGCCACCAAGGGTACAGCCGCCATCACGATCTGTCAAGATGCAGCCAAACTGGCCAGGCCTCATCACTCAAGCCAGTGTGCATTGGGTGTTGAGGACTCCCCCATGGGTGGGTCTATAGCAGTTTCTGGAGGAAGCTGAGCACACAGCTCCACTTAGACACAATTTTCCTCATCAGGTTGGGGGCAATTAGATGTGTAATAACATAAGAAGTCTCATAGAACATGCGCCAGGACATTCCCAGAAAGTGCTGTGTGGATGAGCAGTGAGTCCTAGTCCTAGGCTGGGCCCAGGAACAAGCTGGGTGGCAGAGATGGCTTGCACCTGCACACTGAGCACGCGGTGGCACAATGTCAGCCACCTACCAGTGCCCTGTTGAATCCTGTCAAGGGTGCGTGAAGGAGAAGCAGGGCCATAGTGGAAGCACCCAGAGCTGTCCCCACTAAAACTCTTCATGTCCACTTCCCAAGGCAGGACCTGGGCAAGCTCCCAGGGGAATGCGTGACGGCCATAGGCTGGGCAGGCACATACACATGGACAGCCAGGAAAAAAGGTGGCATTCTCACCCAAAGCCCAGTGGTAACCCTCCTTCCCACTGAGATGGAGACATTTTTCTTGGACTTAATGGAGAGAAAGCACCATAAGTTGGCCAGCAGAGAGATTGGGGTAATCCAGGTGAGAAGCTTAACAGGGCCTCTAGGGACCTTGAGCATGGGGAGCCGAACTATCTGCAGAAAAACACTAGCATGTGTCCAGATCCTGTATGTCCCTCCTCCAGAGTGCTCATGGGAAAGCCAGCGCCGCTTCATTCCACCCCATTTGGCTAGGTGGGACCTGACCCCTTCCAATTGCCCTAGGCCATCATGTGTCCCCAGAAGGCACAGCCCAGACCAGCAGCCCACCACTCCCCATACAAACTACACCACACACACACACACACACACCACACACACACACCCTGTAACCCTGTAGCTTTCCCTTGGCATTCCCATGGAAACCAAGAGTGAAAGCATGCAACTGGCCCACCAGCTGTCGCTCCCTAACCTTCTTCTTCCAGATTTTTTTCCCTGTCAGAGCTCCTTCCAGACCACTGGTCAGGGAAATGGAAGCACATGGTTGAAGCAGAGCATAGCTGCTGAGATCTGACTGCCAGCTGTCTAATACACTGGCCACAACTCAGACATCAGGTGGAAACAAACCTGTCCCATCTTCCCTGGACTGAAAAGCCCAGGCAGGAGAATGTGTAAGGGTTGGCTCAGGCCTGATACAAGTACCGTCTGTGAGAAGGCTGGTTTTTGGAGAAATATGGGCCCACCTGGCTTAGTCGGTGAGGCTGTCTGAACCAGCAGACACAGGTAGGACTACAGGGCATACCCATTTCCCCATGGGCCTGTGGAGAGCAGGACTCAAGTGTCTCAGCTTCTTGCCCAACAAAGTCCCCCTTAAAAATAGGCCACCATGACCCAAGAAGACCACAGCTTGTCAGGTCAGCAATATTCTTGAACCTCTTAATAATTCAGGTCAACCAGATATACTTTTCCAGTTCCCCTGCCAGCCTCTGTGCCTCATCACAGCCCCCCAACATGCCTAGGAACTGGAGGAGTGTGGCTTCCAGTGGATTGGCTGCCAGGGTTTTCACCTAGAACCCCTCAAGGCACTCCTATGACCAACCGGAACTGTGGCCCAGCCAGGGCTGGAGTGGCCTGTATGAATCTGTCCAAGGCCAGCCTCAGTCCCACCCACCCCCACTCAAGACAACCGGGCTGCTTGAGAGGGTCAAGCTGGCCCATAGACGCCCACTTTTCCCACAATCATGTCACTAGAGCCACAGCCCTCCTGGAACCCAACCCTTCAGGGCATGAGCTTCAGGGAGCCAAGTCTTCCCTTAGCTTCTCCAGTGATGAATACACATGCCCCAGGTTGTTCTCCTGCCTCCTCAGAAGAGGGCCTGAGGCTTTTGCCTGGAGCTCTGTGTCCTCTGGGGACAGCTGTGTGCCAAGTCCAATTCAGTCTTCTGCCCTGTGTGCGGGGTAAGTCCACTTCACCCTCTCTGTGCCTTCTTCCTGTCCAGTGGCATGGTAGGATCTTTGTCTCCAGAATAAGCTTGTGTTTGGGGTCAAGAGGGGGTGTCTGCCCTCTTCCTTCCAAGGCGCAGTACCCCAGCTCAGACACCACTCCTGCCCAGGGCAACCCAGTCTCCCTGGTCCTTTAGAAAGGTGAGAACGTGGGCACCACCAGGATCCACGTGTGGTGAGGCTCACCAGCCTGGCCACCTGCCCCAGCAGCACCCAAGCAACTCAGTGTCCTGCTGCACTGCCCTGGCTAAGGCCTCTAGTGGAGATTATCCCATTGGCTAATGACAGCTGGGCCGTCCTGCACTGCATGTGGTGAGAGCAGGAGGGTGGTGGGTGAGGATTGTGAAGGATGGCACAGCTCACCCCCCTCCCAGTCAGGAGACCAATGCCGCCCTCTACACCAGAGGCCGGTGATGGCAGGTGGTGAGGTCCTGCTTGCCTAGGGCCTGCCTCCTTTTCCTTACTTCCTCCTGAACCTTGCAAGGCAAAACTAGGTATGGCAAGCCAGGGGAGCAAGCAAGGGCCAGGACAGAGCAAGAAAAACCCAGGGCACCTGCAGGAGGGGAAGGAGGACATTGGGAGACCAGGCCCAAGGAAAGGCCTGGCTGTCTGGGCTCCTGCCCAGAGCAGCAGGGAGCTGGGCATGAAAGTGGCAGCTTGGGTGCTTTAGGTTTTGATTGTTGGTGATTTATAATTTTCATTTGTGGAGTGTGTGTTGTGTGTGGTTTGTGTGTGTTGTGTGTGTGTGTTTTCCTATACAAAGTCCTAAATGTGCACAGTTTGGATGATCAGCATAATTCTGTTCTGTAGGCTTGGGGTGTAACCCAACTCCTCTTCTGTAGCTTCCCTTCTTTTCCCCTCCTCCTCCTGGAATTTAGCAGGTTCTTTGGTATTTACTTCTGAATAGCAAAGTTGCTGAGCTTTTTCCTTTTCTTTTCAGATTTAAAATAACCATTTAAGAGCCCTAATTAAGAAGGGTCTGTTGCAGCTAGCTGGAAACCATAAGTTCCACCTGATATGTATGTGAACACACCTGTAGGCACCCGCAAAGCTGAAGGTAATAACCGGTGAAAGCGTCCAGTTAGGAGAACGAGAATTCAGTCAGTCGGGCAATCACTCGGTCGTCATAAGAAACATATCGGCAGAACGTAGGCAGAGTGGCTACAGAAGAGAAACCAGAATAGAAGAAGTAATTGACTGGTCAAGTTTAGGCCGAGGCTCCCAAAGGAAGACAGAAGACAGAATAAAGAATAAGGAAGAAAGAAAGAGAAGAAAGAAGCTCTAAACTTTCTCTAAGCTAAGCTCTAATCTTTCTTTCTCTCTAAGCTAAGAACTCAAAGCTAAGAAACAGAAGAAAAGCTCGCTTTTAATTCTTTCCCTCTAAAAACTTCATTCCCCTCTCTAAGCTCTAAGAAAGTAGAAGTAAAAGTAGTTATAAAGCATTACTCAGCTCATGAGAGTTTTCCTCCCGGTTACAGTACCAGGCCAGCTTACACCCATTGACATTCCACCTAGGGGAGTCAGAGTTTTGTTCTCTCACGGAGCCCATATGCACACACAACACAGTGTGTGCACACACAGAACAGTCTTCCAGATTCCTCCCATCCGTCAGAGTTCAGCGTGTGTGATGGTTTATTTTATTTTTTCCCATGTATACATTGGTCACCACGAGTAACATGTTGAGCTTCCATCTCTGTACAACCTCTTGTGTATTCCTAGACTTAACAATTGCCTTATTTGGGGGGTTATTTTCTATGTTCCACATATTTATCCCCAACGTTGCTCATGGAAAAAATGTAATATGAATCACATTATGTACTGAAAAAACAGCCATCTAGTGCTTAATTTATACCTGGAGCTGTGACCAGCTGGCCCTCCAAGATGGCTCAGTGAACTGCCATCCTGGAACTGTGTCCTTGTTGCTATGAGGCCCACAGAGTGGTCTTGTAAGACCAACAGAGGATGGCAGAAGCCATGGCTCTCTCTCTGGATCCAGGTTTAGTTATTCGGCACACTGTGGATCTGTCTTGGTTCTCTCTCTCTCTCTCTCCATCTCTCGTCTCTCTCTCTCTCTCTCTTTTTCTCCCTCCAATCTCCATTTTTTCACTCTCCCCCTGGTCTATCTCAGTCTGTTTCCTCTTTATCTCCCTCTCCCAATTCTCTCCCCTGTCCTACATTTCTCCCTCTCTTCTTTCTCTCTCCCTGTCTCCCCAACTTTTTTCTTTTCTCACTGCCTTACTCTCTCTTTCCTCATTTACTTTCTTTCTTCTTCTTCTCCTGTCTTTCTCTACCTCTCCCTTTTTTTTGTCTCTCACCCTTTCTCTTCCTCTCTGACACCTTCTCCCCCTCATGGCATTTGCTATGAGGGAGGTTCCCCTGCCCCATCATGAGCCACTCTGTGAATGGGACCACTTGGCTAGGATTGTAAAGCATCCTGGCATTAGCCATGGAAGGGCACCATTTTGGAAGTGTGTTCTTCCAGCCCCTCATCAAGACTAGGGGATGGCACCATGGCCATCCTCTTGGCTGCATGCAACACTCCATAACACCCAGAGCCAGAGTCCCTCCACCATTCCTGCTTTCACATTGCTGTCCCCCATAAACTGTGCAATAGTAAACCCTTTGTTCTTGGATACATAAAACATAGCAAAAGATACAGCAACACAGAGCCATTGGTCCTCAGGCAACCCATATTGTCTGGGTCACCTTCACACCTGCTGCACCATCAGGGACTTCCCATCACTCCTCCAGGTATGTTCATCTAGTCAGCTATTCTGGGTGTGCATCCTATCCTTCCCACATCCCACACAGCCTATATTTTGGACAGCTTCTGGTTTAATACTGAGTGGCGAGAGTACCAGCATACCCTGAGCCTGCCGTCAGAGCCAGCACCCCGCCCTGATCTCCCAGCAGGAAGACCAGGGAGTGGGAGCTGTTATGATAACTTCCATGAGTTCCTAATGCACATGGACACATGACTTCAGGTGTCTGCCACAGCCTGATATGAACTGCTCTGTCACCTTTTGAAGCCCTACTGCCTGGAAGGACCTGCCCCTTTTTAGCCCCTCCCCCCCCGCTCCTCTGGGCCCACAGTTCTGTGTGGGTTGAGACCGACCTGTGCTAGCCAGCTTTCTGTTATAGTGGTAAAATAACTGGGAAAATCCACCTTAAAGAGATTAAACACTCGTGTTTACTGATTTTCAGTTCATGTCTCCTGGTCCCTGTTATTTCTGGGCCAGTGGCAGGGCAGCACATCATAGCAGGAATGAAGCTGCTCACCTCCTGGCAGCCAGGAAGAAAACAGGAAGAGACAGGGGCCCACAGTCCCCAGGAGTGCCCCCCCAGCAACCTATGACTGCCCACTAGCCCACCTACTCCAGTTTTCCACCACCTCTGGATAGGGCCAAGAGCTGGGGACCAAGCCTAACACATGGGCCTCTCAGGGACACACAAGTCCAAACAAAAGGCACCACTGGGCCTGGGCTGTCTGCAAGGATGCCAGTGCTGGGGACCCTCCTGCAGTTTCACTTGCTTACATCTTCTGCCAGCTTCCCCGTCCATGGCCCCTGGCAAGGGTAGCAGACCCCTGAGGTGAGTGGAGCCATCTTCAAGCTCCATCCACCTCCTAGGCCTGGCCTTGGACCAAGATGTTTCCTTCCTCCCTGGAGCTCCTCACAGACTCCCAGGGTGAGTGAAACCTGGAGCAGAAGTGTAGCATGTTATGAGACAAGTCATCCAGTGTGGTGATCAGAACTCCAGGTCATGTGTGACAGAAACCACCTGAAGCATAAGTGGTTCCTAGTGGGTTGACCCTACAGGGAAGAGGCAGGCCAACTACATGGCCAGGATGCTTCCAGGCTCTCCACCAGCCCCACCCCATGGGGACTCAGCATCCATCAGCAGCTCCAGATATCTCACTCCCTGCATCAATAGACCCCCGTCGCATGGGGCTCCTCTACTGAATGCTCCAACTAAAGCCCCAGGTGGTGCACCTTGGCTGGCCCAGTCCTGTCACAGGCCTTTTCACCTGAGAATGACAATGTGTGACTTGCAGTGGTCAGAGCCAGGGGCAGAGTCTCATCCACCCACCAAGGGAGTGTAAATACATGGTAAAATCAAGGCACATGTTGCTTGATAAAAATAACAGGTGGGAAAACTGAGGCTGGGCCTTCTGTAGAAGTGTAGAATCTCCAGTGACTCATGAAAGCATCATTCCAAGGCCCTAGGAAAGGCACCGTCTCATCCCACCAGTTGCCCTGTCCCATCTCCCAGTAATTCTCTTCCAATGCTAGCAGGGAACAGTGTGTTAGGGCCACATTATTAACTTGCCAAATCTTGTTTCTGGGGCATAGAATCTAAAGGTTTTAGTGGACCCACTTAGTCATATAACAAAGTCACCAGACAAATTACTTGGATTTCAAAATAACAACTGGGAAATGTCAGACAGGAACATCCTGATCTTCAGGAGAAAAGAACCAAATAACCTAGGACATCATCAGATCAGGATTCATCCTCCAGCAGGCCAAGAAAAAGTGGGAGGGCCTGCAAGGCTCAGTGTGCGGGTCCTCGCTCCCACCCTTTACAAAAGCCATGACCTGGACAATATCTCTGGCCACTGCTACCTCATCAATTCCTTCGTCACCTGCCCAACTTAGTGGTGACTGAAGAGGGGACTACAGTGGACATCTTGTTCAGGCAGTGGGCAGAAACCACGAGCCAGGCTCAGTTTCTGGCCTCTCTAGGCCAGCAAAACTCATGTGTACAGGGTTCCTGGGACATGTCCCCGCCAGATGAGTACCAGTGACCATACCCTCACAGGCCCAACCCCAAGGCTTTGCTCATGGTGGAGCCCTGCACCCCCTCTGTATCACTAGATACCCCACCCAGTTCTACTCGGAGTGATTGGGTGTTGCCCACTTTCCAGACCCCCAGCCTCATGTCTAATCAAGACCAGCATGAACAATGGCACCACCACAGGTGGAGGTCTGAGGAAGCTGCAATTAAAGAGATGAAGCATGTCCTCATTTGTCCTTGCTGAAGCAAAACAATTACGAAGAGAGGGAGCAGAGGCAGCCTGGGGGTACCAGAGAGGGTGTCCTGTGCAGCACTGCAGGGGAGCGGAGGAGGGAGGGGGGCACATGGGCAAGTCCGTGGGGCTTAGCAGTTGGTTTCTGCATCTCAGAAGATTCGGGGCCTCAGCTGATGGGGTCTCTAAGGAACAGGCCGCAGGCTGGCTATTCAGCAATAGGCTCGGCTTGCATGAGGCCCCATTATCCCCTCTTCACGTACCAAAGGAATCTGACCAATGACTATGGATGCATCTGAGGCTCATGCAACCCAGCAAATAGAGCCTGAAAAGTTCAAGCCCTTTCTTCAATGAAGATGTTTCTAACTCACAGTAGAAGCACACAAGTCCAGAGGGCTCTGGGCATGTCTTCTGAAAGTTAATGGGGTTGTTCCAAGCCCCAAATCATTGCATGGGGGTAATGCTGCCCACCAGTGCTATACCCCACCATGCCCCTTCTCCAAACAGGGCTCCCCTTCTCCAATTGCCCAGCTGAGGATCCATCAAAAAAAGCCCACCTCCTGAGCTGGAGAGGGCAGAGCCGAGACAAAGGCCAGGGTCTCTTGTCCTCAGCAGCCAATCCTCCTTACCCAAGTCTGGAGGTTGCTGCCTATAACCAGGTATACTTCACCAACCAGGCCACAAGCTTCCTAGACCAAGACCATTAGGTTCTGAGGTCTAAGAGCCACCACTTTCCCATGATAGTAGGTTTCATGGTCCCCTGACCCGAAAATACCAACTGCCCCTGTAGTGGTAAGAAGTCATAGAGACGGAGAAGGGAATTCAGGACACAAAAGGCTAGGATGCACAGGCATATGTAGGGGAAGAATATGGGAATGGGCTATGCCCCTTTGGCTCCATCTGAGCTTCCAATCCTCTGGACACTAGAAGCTCTGGAAGCCCTTCAAAGGCCATAGCTTGCTCTCTCTGCAGTGGCAAGCCTCAAGGGCTATGACTGAGAGTCCACCTGCTCCTCTTTCAAGGGGTATGTCGGATGGACTAGTACCCCAACACATGGTGGGCTTTTCCGTGAAGTCAAGGAAAGCAGATCTATACCCCCTCAAGGGTGCAACCAGCTAGAGAGAGGCATTCAGCTGGGAGTGAGGGGCTATTGCCGGTAAAAAAACAAAAAAATGACAGCACAGACTTCAGCTCCACCAATACCCGAATTCCCAGCCCTGTAGGCCATCTGGTGTACCTGAACTGCCCAGCCTCACCCTTGGACAAGGTGCTTCTGTACCCAAAAGGGTGTTTGGAGGGCCCCTGCCCCTGGCACTGGCTGGCAGAGTTCACATCAGTTAGCAGGTAGCCCGGCCAAATGCATTTTTCAGGCACCGCTGTGCAATGAGGCTATCTGCATCTACCATCTTGGGGCAGATGCTGCCAGTGAGCTAAGTGTGTATAGGGAAGGGGTGCATATAACCCCTTCCTTCAGGGATGTGGGGAGGGGAGAGGCAGGCACCCTCTAGTGGGGGAGCAGGGACCACATCGGAGGGAGAGGACTGGGATCACAATGGGTTTCAGGTATGGGTGGGCCTAAGAGCAACAACAAGGACACCGGGCTCAGGAAGCTTAGGGCCTCAGCCTCCGTGAAGGTGCAGGACCCTGCAGGGATGTACCCCTGTCAGGCATAGCTGGGTGGTCTTAGGCGAGACCCTTCCCCTCTCATTCGTCAGGGCCTGAAGGAGAGTGTTGGTGTCCTCAGGCACCCTTCATTCCTACCCCTGATCACGAGCAGGATGTAGGCATCCCAGTAACACAGGTTGCCTGCCAAATGCAGAGTCCTCATCCAGTAGGTGATGGGGCCCCAGCACACCCTACCAACCCCCCCAGGGTGCACAGGCCAAGGCCTCACCCTGCACTTAGAGCGAGGCTCCCACAGTAGCTTGGGAAGGCTTCAGAGAGGTACCCCATGCGGAGCAATACCCCTTGGCCAGCTATCCTCACCCCCCATGACGCAGTAAGGAAGCCACATGGAGATGGGTCTGGCCAGGCACCTGGAAAGGAAGCAGACTGAAGTAGAAGACACTGACTGCCTTGGCTGCCCCCAAAGAACAGTCCACTAAACCCAGGAAAAAAACCCCTCATAGATACTGGGCCCCAAGGAAGGAGGATAAGATGTGGAATGTCATCAATGAAATAGCCCTGTCACCAAAGGCTTGGTTTGGTATGGGAGGTCCTGGTGTGGATGAAGGCCTCCCAAGGGCCACCCCAAAATCCCTGCTCTAGAGTAGTTCCACCTAAGCCATGAGGGCTTCTCCTTGGCTGACAGAGAAGCATGGCAGGGTAGTATTGCACTCAGTCCTAGTGTGCTGACTTATAGACCCAGGCTCTCACCTCCTAATAAACCAGCACACACATAGGAGCAGCCTCTGTTTCATTAGACCGACAGGAAACTGAGGCTAAGAAAGCCTGAGTGTTGCTCAGTCACCTAGGGCTACTTATTGCCAAGCTGTGCTTAAACCCAGGTACTGGTCAGCCCAAGGTGTATAGACCTGTAACACCAGGAACAGAAGAGCCCAATG
>JAKELJ010000431.1:0-28427 GCA_025594165.1 Tamias sibiricus
TTCTTTGTGTATACCAATGAAACTCTGACAAAATGATTCTCTCATGTGCCCCTCATGGCTCTCCAAGTGTGGTCATCCCACCATATGTGTATTTTGTTTAGAGCCATTGGATATTTACCCTGATGGATTAGGAGAATTTGACTGAAAATCCTGTTAGATTAATTTCTCAATGGATTAATGCTAGAACTTTGAAAAAACGCAGAAAAGCATGTCAAGATCACAAGGCACACTGTGCTTCTCTCCTGGTTCATGTATCTCAAAGTGAATCACCTAGATAGCATAAGAGAATCAACCACACAAAAAAGCGTTTTAGCCAACTGGGAATTAATCCCATGTTTCTTAGCTTCTGGGTATAGGTTCTTTGTGGTATTTCATGAAACTCGGACAAAATGATTCTCTCATGTGCTTCCTCATGGCTACCCAAATTTGGTCATCCACCATCAAGGTTTTTTTATAGAGCCTATTGGATGTTTACCCTGATTAGGCGTAATTTCACTGAAAAGGCCTCTGCTTAGTTTAATTCCTCAAGGGTTAATGCTAAAACTTTTGAAACGCAGAAAAGCACTTCTGATCTCAAGAGCATTCTGTGCTTCTTCCTGGTTCAAGTATCTCAATGCTGAATCACTATATTAGCAAAAGAGTTTCAAACTCACAGAAAAAGCGTTTTGGCCAAGTGATTTAATCCCATGTTTCTTAGCTTCTGGGCACTAGGTTTCTCTGTGTATATCAATGAAACTCTGAAAAAATGATTTCTCTGATGTGTACCTATGGCTCCCACGTTTGATCATTCCACCATCACGTGTTATTTTTTTAGTGCCTATTGGATATTTACCCTGATTAGGCGGAAATAGACTGAAAACGCCTGGTAGTTTATGTTTCAATGGTTCATGCTAGATCTTTGAAAAATGCAGAAAAAGCACATCAGATCACAATGAGCATACACATGCTTCTTTCTGGTTCAAGATCTCAACCTGAATCACTAGGTAGCAATAAAAGGAAGTTTCAAACCTCACAGAATAGTGTTTATGCAACCTGTGAATAATCCCATGTTTCTTAGCCTTCTGGGTTTTAGGTTTCTTTGTGTATTTCAATGAACCTCTGAAACATGATTCTCTCTTGTGTCCTACTCTAGATCCCTCAAGTTTGGTTATCCCACCATCAGGGTCTTTGTTTAGAGCCATATGGATGGTTTACCTTGATTAGCGCGATTTGCCTTGAAACGCTGGTTAGTTTAATTCTAAATGGTTAATACTAGAACTTTAAAAATGGAGAAAAGCACAGCAGATCACAAGAGCACCTGTGCATTCTGTCCAGGTTCAAGTATCTCAAAGTGAATCACGAGGTAGCAAAAGCGTTTTCAATCTCACAGAATAGTTTGTTATGCAAATGGAAATAATCCCATGTTTCTTAGCTTCTGGGTTTTAGGTTTCTTTGTGTATTTAATGAAACTCTGAAAAAATGATTCTCTTTGTGCCCCTCATGGCTCCCAAATTTGGTCATCCACCATCACAGGTTTTTTTGTTTGTAGAGCATATGGATGTTTACCCTGATTTGGCGAATTTCAATGAAAACGCCGGTTTTTTGTTTAATTAATCAATGGTAATGCTCTGAACTCTTGAAAACGCAGAAAAGCACTTTGATCAAAGAGCACCACTGTGCTTCTCTCTTGGTTCAAGTATCTCAAAGTGATACTAGGTTAGCAAAGAGTTTCAAACTCAAGAAAAAGCGTTTTAGCCAATGGATGTTATTCCCATGTTTCTAGCTTCTGGGCATGGGTTTCTTTGTGTATACCAATGAAACTCTGAAAAAAATGATTCTTCAAGTGCCCTCATGGTCCCCATGTTGGTCATTCCCACACCAAACAACGTGTATTTTGCTTAGAGCCTATTGGATATTTACTGATTAGGAGAATTTGACAAAAAAGGCCTGTTTGTTTAATTCTTCAATGGTTATTGCTAGAACTTTGGAACGCAGAAAAGCACTTCGATCACAAGAGCACACTGTGCTTCTCTCTGGTTCAAGTACTCATCTCTGCAATCACTAGGGAGCAAAAGGAGTTTCAACACAAGAAAAAGGTTTTTAGCGAAATGGAAATACTTCCTGTTTCTTTACTCTTCTATGCACTAGGTGTCTTGGTTTGTTTTTCAATGAAAACTCTGAAAAATTGATTCTCTCATGGGCCCCTCAGGGGCTCCCAGTTGGTTTCCACCATCACATAATTGTAGTTAGAGCTATTGGATGTTTACTGATTAGGCGAAAATGCCTGAATACGCCTCATGTTATCTGTTAGTTTAATTCCACTATGGTTGATGCTACGATTTGATAAACGCAGGAAAGCACATTTATTTCAAAAGAGCACACTGTTGCCTCTCTCTGGTTCAAGTATCTCCTTGCTGAATCGCTTTGTAGAAAAACAGTTTCAAACTCACAGAAAAAGCGTTTTAGCGAACTGGAAATAATGGCATCTTTCTTAGCTCCAGGAGGCACGAGATTTCTTTGTGTATTTGCAATGAAAACTCTGATAAAATGATTCTCTCATGTGACCCTTGGCTCCCAAAGTTGGTCATCCACATCACGGGTGCTTTGTTTAGAGCATATGGATGGTTTACCCTGATTAGGCGGAATTTGCCTGGAAAAATCTGTTAGTTTAATCCTAAATGGTTAATGTAGAATTTGAAAATGCCAGAACAGCCAATTTAGTTCACATGAGCACATGTTGCTTATGTCGGGTTCACTTTTTTAAAACTGAAATGCTTATAGCAATACAGTTTCAAACTTACAGAATAATTTCTGTGTCTCTAGCTCTTGTGCACGAGGGTTTGTTTGTGTATGTTCAACTGATACTGTGATTAAAATGATTCTCTCATGTGCCCCTCAAGGGATTCCCCAGTTTGGTCATACCACCATCATGCGTTTGTTTTGTGTTGCAGTCGATTGGATGTGTACCCTGTAATTAGGCGATAATGCTGAAACGCTGTTAGTTTAATTCCACAATGGTGATGCTAGGATTTTGAAAACGTAGGAAAAGGCACTTTAGTTCACAGAGGACACTGTGCCTTCTCTCCTGGCTCAAGTATCTCCAAGGTGAATCTCTTGGTAGCAAAATAGTTCAAACTCACAGATAAGGTTTTGGGAATGAGAAATAATGGCTTCTTTCTTAGTAGGGCACGAGGATTTCTTTGTGTATTTCAAAGAAACTCTGATAAAATGATTTTCCATGTGACCCCTTGGCTCCCAAAGTTTGGTCATGCACTCAGGGGCTGTGTTTAGAGGCATATGGGATTGTTTACCCGGATTAGGCGAATTTCGCTGAGAACGCTGTTAGTTTAATTCCTAAATGGTTAATGCTAGAATTTGAAATGCTGGAAAGCATTTAGTTACAAGGAGCCATGTGCTTCTTTACTGGTTACATATCTCAAAACTGAATCGCTTCTAGCAAAACATTTTGAAAATTACAGAAAAGCAATTAAGCGAACTGGAATTATTGCGATTATTTAGCCTGGGTACAGACCTGTTTCTTTGTGTATTTCATATAATAAGCTCAGAAAAAATTATTCTCTCATGGCCCTTCATGGCGCCCAAGTTTGGTCATCCACATCAAGGGTGTTTTTTTTTACAGGGGGTCGATTGGTGGTTTACCTGATAGGCGAAATGCCTGAAAACGCTGTTAGTTTAATTCCAATGGTTATATTCTAGAACCGTAAAAATCAGTACAGTACTTTAGTTTACAAGAGCACACTGTGCTTTTGTCCAGTTCACGTATCTCAAAGCTGAATCGCTTTTTACAAAACACAGTTTTAACTACAGAAAAGATATTTAGCGAAAATAGAAAATAATTTGCCTGTTTCTTAGCTCTGGGCACGAGGTTTCTTTGTGTATTTAATGAAACTGTGATAAAATGATTCTCTCATTGTGGCCCACATGGCTCCCCAAGTTTGGTCATCCACCATCACAGGGTTTTGTTTACAGTCTTGTGGGATGTTTACCCTGATTAGGCGAAAATGTCCTGAAAATGCTGTGAGGATAATTCCTAAATGGTTTAATGCTAGATCATTGAAACGCAGAAAAGCACTTCAGTCACAAGGTGCACACTGAACTTCTCTCCTGGTCAAGTATCACCAAATCGCTGAATAATAGGTAGCAAAGAGTTTAAAACTCAAAGAAAAGCGTTTATAGCGAATTGGAAATAATTCTCCTGTTTCTTAGCTCTTGGGCAAGGTTTCTTTGTGTATTTCAATGATAACTGTGATAAAATGATTCTCTTCATGTGCCTCAAGGATCCCCAAGTGTGGTTCATCCCACCATACGGGTGTTTTATTTACAGTCGTATGGAAGTTTACCTGATTAGGACAAAAATGCTCTGGGAAAACGCCGCTGTGAGGTTAATTCTAAATGGTTAATATAGAACTTTAAAAAAACAGAACAACACTTTAGTTCACAAGAGCACACTGTGCTTCTCTCCTGGTTCATGTATCTCAAGCTGAATCATAGGTAGCAAAAACAGTTGGAAACTCACCAGTAAAGCGTTTTAGCAAAATTGAAATAATTGCCATTTCTTAGACTCTGGGCACTAGGTTTCTTTGTGTATTTCAATGAAACTCTATAAAAATGATTCTCTCTGTTTCCCTCTCATGGACTCCCCAAATTTGGTCATCCACCATCATGGGTTTTTTGTTTAGAGCCTATTGTATGTTTACCCTGATTAGGCGAATTCACTGAAAATGCTGCTTAAGGTTAATTCCTCAAGGTTAAATGCGTAGAACTTTGTAAACGCAGAAAAGCACTTCAGCTCACAGGAGCTCACTGTGTGCTCTCTGGTTCATGATCTCAAAGTGAATCAACTAGGTAGCAAAAGAGTTTCAAGACAAAAAAAGGGTTTTAGCCAGTGGAAAATAATTTCATGTTTCTTAGCCTTCTGGGGTACTAGGTTTTTCGTGTTTTCAATGAAACATTGCAAAAATGATTCTCTCTTGTGCCCTCATGGCTTCCCCAAATTTGGTCAATCCCATTAAGGTTTTTATGTTTAAAGAGTATTGATATTTACCCTGATTTTTTGAATTTCACTGAAAACGCCTGTTAGTTTAATTTCTACTGGTTAAATGGTTAGGAATTTGGAAATGCAGGAAAGCACTTAATTTAGTTCACCAGAGCACAGTGTGCTTCTCTCCACATCAAGTATCTCAAAGCAGATTCACTATGTAGCAAATGAGTTTCCAAAACTCACAGAAACAGGTGTTAGCCAAGTGGAAATATTCCATGTTTCTTAGCTTCTGGGTACTGGGTTTCTTTGAGTATTTCAATGAAATCTGAAAAAAAATGATTCTCTCTGATCCTCATGGCTCCCCAAATTTGTCATCCCACCTCAGGGTTTTTTGTTTAGAGCTATTGGAGGTTTACTGATTAGTGCGAATTTTTCTGAAAATGCCTGTTAGGTTAATTCCTCAATTGGTTATTGCTTAGAACTTTCAAAACGCAGAAAATCACCTTCAGATCCCAAGAGCACACTGTGCTTCTCTCCTGGTTCAAGTACTCAATGCTGAATCAACTAGGAAGCAAAAGTAGGTGTCAACACACAGAAAAGGTTTTAGGGAATTGGAAATATTTCCTGTTTCTTACCTTCTGGGCCTAGGTCTCTTTGTGTTTTTCAATGAAACTCTGAAAAAATGATTTCTCATGGGCGCTCATGGCTCCAAGTTTGGTCCATCCCACCAATCCACGGTGTTTTTTGTTTAGAGCCTATTGGATATTCTTCCCTGATTAGGCGGAAAGTGCTGAAAACGCCTGTTAGTTTAATTCCACATGGTTGATGTAGGACTTTTGAAAACGCAAGTGAAAAGGCACTTTAGTTCACAAGAGCACCTGTGCCTATCTCCTGGTTAAGTATCTCCAGTGCTGAATCACTTTGGAGGAAAAACAGTTTCACCTCAACAGAAAAAAGCATTCTAGCGAACTGGAATTTATGGCATTTTTTCTTAGCTCCCGGGAGGAGATTTCTTTGTGTATTCAATGAAACTCTGACAAAATGATTCTCTCATGTGACCCCCTTGGCTCCCAAAGTATGGTCAATCCCACCATTCAGGTGCTTTGTTTAGAGCCTTATGGATATTTACCTTGATTAGGCGAATTGCCTGTTGAAACGCCTGTTAGTTTAATTCCTAACATGGTAATGCTATAGAACTTCTGAAAATGCAGAAAAGCACTGTTACTTCACAAGAGCACATGTGCTTCTGTCCTGGTTCACATTATCTCAAAACTGAATCGACTTCATAGCAAAACGTGTCAAATTTAAAGAAAAGCAATTTAGCGAACTGAAATATTGCCTGTTTCTTAGCTTTGGGCCACGATGTTTCTTTGTGTATTTCAATGGAAACTGTGATGAATTCATTCTCTCAAGTGTACCTCAAGGATCCAAGTATGGGTCATCCCACCATCACGGGTTCTTGTTTAGAGACATATGGATGTTTACTTGATTAGGCGAATTTGCCTGTAAACGCTGTTAGCTTAATTTCTTAATGGTTAATACTAGAACTTTAAAAATGGAGAAAAAGATGGCAGATCTAAGAGCACTGTGGTTCTGTCCTGGTTCAAGTATCTCAAAGCTGAATAACTAGGTAGCAAAAAGTGTTTCAAATCAAGAAAAGCGTTTTAGCAACTGGAAATAATCCCATGTTTTTAGCTTTCTGGGCATAGATTCTTTGTGTTATCAATGGAAACTTCTGAAAAAGTGATTCTTCATGTGCCTCTCATGGGCTCCCCAAGTTTGGTCATCAAAACCATCACGTGTATTTTGTTTAGAGGCCTATTGGATATTTACCTGATTAGGCGAATTTGACAGAAAAACGTCTTTTATTTTATTATCCATGGTTAATGCTAAGAACTATGAAAAATGCAGAAAAGCTATTCAGATCACAAGAGCACACAGTTGCCTCTTTCCTGGTACTCTAGTGATCTCAACCTTGAATCACTAGGGTAGCAAAAGGTTTCAAACTCACAGAAAAGCTTTTTTTCGCAAACAGGAAGAATCCCATTGTTTCTTAGCTTCTGGGTCCTAGGGTTTCTTTGTTTATTTCAATGAAACTCCTAAAAATGATTCTCTTTGTTCCTCATGGTATCCAAATTTGGTAATCCCCACCTCATGGGTTTTTTGTTATGCCTATTGTTTGTTTAGCCTGATTAGGCAAATTTCACTGGAAAATGCCTTTTGTCCTGTTAGTTTAATTCCTCAATGTTAATGTAGAACTTTGAAAAACGCAGAAAAGCACTTCAGATCACAAGAGCACACTGTGCTGCTCTCCTGGTTTTCAAGGATTCAAAGCTGAATCACTATGGGTAGCAATAACAGTTTCAACTCAAAGAAAAGCGTTTTAGCCAACTGGAAGTATTCCCATGTTTCTTAGGCTTCTGGGTACTAGGTTTCTTTGTGTATTTTCAACGAAAACTCTGACAATATGATTTCTCTCTTGTGCCCCTCATGGGCCTCCCAAATTTGGTTCATCCCACCATCACGGGTTTTTTTGTTTAGTGCTATTGGATATATAACCTGATTTAGGGTGAATTTCACTGAAAACGCCTGTTAGTTTAATTCTCAAATGGTTATTGCGTTGAACTATGAAAACGCAGGAAAGCGTTTTGCTTCACCAGAGCACAGTGTGATTCTCTCTGGTTAAAGTATCTCAAAGAGAATCACTAGAGGTAGCAAAAGAGTTCAAATCACAGAAAAGCGTTTTAGCCAAGTGGAAATAATCCCATCGTTTCCTTTGCTTTGGGTTATTGGTTTCTTTGGTATTTTCAATGGAAACTCTGAAAAAAATGATTCTCTCTTTTTCCCTTCATGGCTCCCAAATTTGAGTCATCCCACCCTCATGGGTTTTTTGTTTGTGCCTCTTGGAGTTTACCTGATTAGGTGAATTTCACTGAATATGCCTGTTAGGTTAATTCTCAATGGTTATTGCTAGAACTTTGAAAACACAGGGGAAAACCACTTCTGATCACAAGAGCACACTGTTGTTCTCTCCTGGTTCAGTACTCAATGCTTGTATCACTAGGTAACCAAAAGAGTTTCAAAAACACACAGAAAAGCATTTTAGCGAATGGAATTACTTCCCTGCTTTCTTACCTTCTGGGCACTCGGTTTGTTTGTTTATTTCAATAAAACTTGAAAAATGGATTCTCTCATGGGCCACATGGCTCCCAAAAGTTGGTCATCCCACCATACGTGTTTTTGTTTAGAGCCTTTTGGATGTATACCCTGATTAGGCGAAAATGCCTGAAAACGCTGTGAGTTTATTCCACAATGGTTGATGCCTAGGACTTTGGAAAAACGCGAGGAAAGCACTTTAGTATCACAAGAGCACACTGTGCCTTCTCCTGGTTCAAGTATTCCATGCTGAATCGCTTTGTAGGATAAACAATTTCAAACTCACAGAAAAGCGTAGTTTGGCGAACTGGAAATAAAGGCATTTTTCTTAAGCTCCGTGGCACGAGATTTCTTTGTGTATTTCTATGTTCTGATAAACATGATTCTTCTTGTGTCCCCCATGGCTCCCAGAGTTTGGTATCCCACCTTCAGGGGTGCTTTGTTTAGAGCCATAATGGATGTTTACCTAGATTAGGCGTATTTTGCCTGAAAATGGCCTGTTAGTTTAATTCCTCAATGGTTAAGGCTTGCACTTTGGAAATGCAGAAAAGCAATTCAGGATCTCAAGAACACACTGTGTGCTCTCCTGGTTCAAGTTTTCAAAGCTGAATCACTAGGTAGAAAACAACAGTTTCAACTCACAGAAAAGCGTTTTTGCCAACTGGAAAATTATCCCATGTTTCTCTAGCTTCTGGTTACGAGTTTTTTAGTGTATTTAAATGAAACTCTGAAAAAACTAATCTATTTGTGCCCCTCATGGCTCCCCAAATTTGGTCATCCTGCATCACTGGTTTTTTGTTTAGAGCCTATTTTGGATTATTTTACCTGATTAGGTGAATTTCACTGAAAGGCTCTGTTCGTTTAAGTTCTCAATCGGTTAATGCTAGAACTTTGAAAATGCAGGAGGTAAAGCACTTTTGTTCACCAGAGCACAGTGTGCTTCTCTCCGGTTCAAGTATCTCAAAGCTGAATCATAGGTAGCAAATGAGATTCAAACTCAAGAAAAGCGTTTTAGCCAAGTGGAAATATTCCCATGTTTCTTAGTTTTGGGTACTAGGTTTCTTTGAGTATTTCAATGAATCTCTGCCAAAATGATTCTCTCTTGTTCCCTCATGGCTCTTAATTTGGTCATCCCTCCTATCATTGGTTTTTTGCTTAATGCTATTGGAATTGATGTTTATTCTCTGATTAGGCGAATTTCACTGAAAATGCGCTGTTAGGTTAATTCCTCAATGGTTATGCTAGAACTTGGAAACGCGAAAGCACTTTAGATCACAAGAGCACACTGTGATATCTCCTGGTTCATGTATTCAAAGCTGAATCACTAGGTAGTAAAAGAGTTTCAAACTCACAGAAAAGCTTTTTACAGCCATCTGGAAATAATTCCATATTTCCTTAGCTTCCGGGCAACTAGGTTTCTTTGGTGTATACCAATGAAATCTGACAAATGTATTTCTTCATGTGCCTCGTGGTCTCTCCATGTTTGGTCATCCACAATCATGTGTATTTTGTTAAGAGCCAATTGATATTTACCTGATTAGGAGAATTTCGACATAAAACTCCTGTTAGGATATTTCTCAATGGTTATGCTAGAAACTTTGAAAACGCAGAATAAGCATGTCAGATACAAGAGCACACTGTGCTTCTCTCTGGTTCAAGTATCTCTAAGCTGAATTCACTAGGTAGCTAAAAAGAGAATCCAAAACACACAAAAAAGCGTTTTAGCCAACTGGAAATATTACCATGTTTCTTTTAGCTTCTGGGGTACTAGGTTTCTTTGTGATTTCAATGGAAACTTGACAAAATGATTCTCTCTTGTGCTCCTCATGGCTACCCAAATTTGGTCATCCATCATCACAGGTTTTTTTTTAGATGCTATTGGATGTTTACCCTGATTAGGCGAATTTCCACTGAAAATGGCCATGTTAGTTTAAATTCCTCAATGGTTAATGCTAAAACTTTGATGAACGCGAAAGCACTTCAGAAATTCAGAGCATACTGTGCTTCTTTGGTTCATGTATCTCAAGCTGTAATAACTATATAGCTAAAGAGTTTCAAACTCACAGAAAAGCGTTTTAGCCAAGTGGAAAATAATTCCCATCGTTTCTTAGCTTCTGGCGCACTAGGGTTTCTTTGTTGTATATCAATGAACCTCTGAAAAAATGACTTCTCTCATGTGCCCTCATGGCTCCCCACGGTTCGATCATTCCTCCAATCAAGTGTATTTTTTTTAGTTGCCTATTGGATATATTACCCTGATCTGATTAGGCGAAATAGACTGACAAATGCCTGGTTAGTTTACTTTTCAATGGTTAATGCTAGAAACTTTGAAGAATGCAGAAAAGCATCATCAGATAACAAGAGTCATCACCAATGCTTCTTGTCCGAGGTTCAGGTATCTCAAACCTGAATCACTAGGTAAGCAAAAGGAGTTTTCAAACTCACATGAATAGTTGTTTATGCAAACTGGAAATATAATCCCATGTTTCTTAGCTTCTGGGTTTTTTAGGGTTGCTTTGTTGTATTTCTCAATGAAACCTCTGAAAACAATGATTCTCGTCTTGTGTCCCTCAAGGATCCCCAAGAATTCGGTCATCCCTCCATCACAGGTTCTGTTGTTACGGAGCCATATGGATGTTTACCTTGATTAGGCGAATTTGCCTTGAAAACGCCCTGGTTAGTTTTTTTACATTTCCTAAAATCGGTATAATACACTAGATACTTCTAAAAATGGAGAAAAGCATCAGCTGATCACTTGAGGCAACCCTGTGCATTCTGTCCCCCCTTGATTCAAGTATCTCAATAAGACTGAATCCACTAGGTAGCAAAAAGAGTTTCCAAAACGTCACAGAATAGAGTTTTAATGCAATTCCGGAAATAATGCCATGTTTCCTTAGTCTCTGTGCGGTTTTAGGTTTCTATGTGTATTTCAATGGAAGAACACTGAAAAAAAATGATTCTCTCTTGTGCCCCTCAAGTCTCCCAAATTGTGGTCATCCCACAAGCACGGTGTTTTTTGTTTAGAGAGCCTATTGGATGTTTACCCTTAATTTGGCGAATTTTTCACTGAAACGACGCCGGATTTGTTTTTAAGTAATCAATGGTTAAAAATGCTAGAACTTATGAAAACGCAGAAAAGCACTTCTGTGAATCCATCAAGGAGCACACTGTGCTTCTCTCCCTGTGGAGTTCAAGTATCTCCCAAATCTGAGAATCACTAGAGTTAGCCAAAAAAGAGTTTCAAACTCACAGAGAAAAGTCGTTCTTTAAGCCCCAACTGTATGTACATTCCCTTGTGTCCAAGGCTATTCTGTGCGAACATTACGGTGTCTTTCATGTGTATACCAATGGAAAACTCTGAAAAAAATAAATCTCGTTCTCTCATGTGCCCCTCATGGCATCCCCCTGTTTTGAGGTCCATCCCACCTTCACTTGTAATTTGTGTTTAGAGCCCTATAGCGAATTATTTACCCTGATTAGGAGCGAATATGTCAAAAAATCGGCCGGTTAGTTATAATGTCCCTACTATGCGTTATTGCTAGAACTTATTGAGACAAAACAGCACGAGAAAATCACTTCAGATCACAATAGACCACATTGTGCATCTCTCCAGGATCGAAGTTCCTCAGCGCTGACTCACATAGTAGGACAAATGCTGAGTTTCAAACACCACAGAATATGCGTTTTTAGCGAAATGGACAAATACTTCCCTGTTTTCTATACCTTCTATGCACTCAGGTTTCTTTGTGTGTATTTCAATGAAAACTCTGAAAAAAATGATTCTTCTCATGGGCCCCTCATGGCTCCCCAAGTAAGGTGGTCATCCCCACCATCACATATTTTATGTTTAGAACGGCCTATTTGATGTGTGTTTACCGCTTATTAGGTGAGCTAAAATGTGCCTTGAAAACGGCGGCTGTTAAAGTTTAATTCCGACAATGGTTGTGAATGCTACGAACTTTGAAAACGCAGAAAAGCCACTTTATTACATAAGAGCACACTGTGCCTCTCTTCCATGTGTTCAAGATATCTCCATGTATGTAACTCGCTTTTTGTAAGAAAAACTGTTATCAAAACTCACAGAACTGAGTTTTAGGCGAACTGGAAATAAAGGCAATATCTTCTATGCTCCCGGGCACTAGTATTTCTTATGTTGTATTTCAATGTAAACTCTGATTACAAATGATTCTCTCATGAGTACCTCCCATAAGGCTCCCAAAGTTTGGTTCCATCCCACCACACACGGCCGATTTGTTTAGAGCCATATGGTTGATATTACCGCACCTGAGATTAGTCGATTTATGCCAGATAAATCACTGTTAGTTTAATATCCTAAATGGTTAAATGCTAGAACTTTGGAAAATCTGCAGAACATGCACTTTAAATCACATTAGCAGCAAGTGGCTTCTGTCCTGGTTCCACATATTTTAAAACTTGAAATTGCATCATAGGCAAAACTGTTTTCAAAACTTACAGACATAAATATTACCTGTTTCTTAGCGCATCGTGGTTCACTGAGGTTTCTTTTGTTTAAAATTTAAAAACAAAAAATGAAAACCTGTTGATAAAACTGATTCTTCATCCTGTGCCCCCTCAAGGATCCCCAAGTTTGGTCAATCCCACCATACATTGCGTGTTTTTTTTGCAGTCGATTGGGATGTTTACCCTGTAAAAGGCGATCTAAATGCCTGTATACCGGTCCTGTTACGTTTAAATGTCGCACGAATGGTTAGATTGCCTTGGATAATTTGATGAAAACGAAGGAAAGCCCCCCCCCAAAAACCTTTTTTTTTTTTTTTTAGTTCTCACAAGAGCGGAACACTGATGGCCTCTATCCTGGCTCAAGTATTCTCCAATTGTGAATCTCTTTGATACGCAAATAGCTTAGTTCAAACTCACAGATAATCGTATTTAGGGAACTGGAAGTAATGGCTTCTTACCTTAGCTCCAGGGTCAGAACGATGCATGTTCTCTTGTTTATAACATAAAGAATAACTGCTTGTGAAAACCTGATTCCTCCCAATGTGACGCCCGTTGGCGCTCCCAAGAGTTTGGTCATGCCCACCATCACAGGTGTGCAAGTGTTTTAGAGCCATATGGATGTTCTAGCCCGATTATGCTAAATTTGACTGAGAACGCGTCTCTGTTGTTTAAATTCCTAAGATGGTAAATAACTGCTAGAATCTTTGAAAAATGCAGGAAATGAGCACATTTAGTTCACAAGAGCCCAAGTGCTTCTACGTACTGGTATCACATATCTCCAAAACTGAATCGACTTCATAGCAAAAACATTTCTGAAAACTTCCAGAGAAAAGCAAATTAAGACGAACTGGAAATTACATGCCAGGATTCTTAGCTCACTGGGGTACGAGAACCTTTCTTTAGTGTTATGTCTCTACTTAACTAAGAAAAACAATTAATTCTCTAGATCATTGTGCCCTTCATGGCTGCCCAAGTTTTGGTCATCCTCACCATCACGGGTGTTTTTTTAAAAACAGTCGAATTGGTTGTTTTACACCTGAATAGTAGCGGAAATGCCTGAAAATCGGCCTGTTAGTTAATTATCCTAATATGGTTAAAGCTAGAACTGTTTACAAAACTCTGAACACGTGACTATAGTTTACAAGAGCACACAGTGTCTAACTGTCGCTGTGCACGTATCTCAAAGGCAGGAATCGCTTGTTTACCAAAAAAACATTTTCTAACTCACAGAAAAGAAATGTTAGCGAACTAGAAATAATTGCCTGTTTTCTTAGCTCTGGGCACGGAGGTTTTCTTTGTGTTATTTCATTGTAAACTGTGATAAAAATTGATTCTCTCATGTGGCCAGCACAATGGCCTCCCCAAGTTTTGTGTGCGACATTCCCACCAACAACAGGAGTTTTGTTTACAGTTCAGATTTGGTTGTTTACATAACCCTGAATAGGCGGAAAATGGCCTGAAAATAGCCTGTGATGGTTAATTTCCTGAATGGTTTAATGCAAGAACATTGAAAACGCAGAAAGAGATCGACTTACAGATCACAAGGAGCACACATGAACTACTACTCCTGGTATCACGTGAACATCAAATCTGAATTCACTAGGTAATCAAAGAGTATTACAAACTCACAGAAAAGCGTTTATTAGCGATTTGGAAATAATTCCCTGATTCTTAGGCTCTTAGCCTCAAGGTTTCTTTGAGTATCTTTCAATGAAGACTGTGATAAGAATGATTCTCTCAATGTGCCCCTCAAAGATCCACAAGTTTGGTCCATCCCAGCCACCATCAACGAGTGTTTTTAAAATTTACAGTCGATTGACATGTTTAACCCTGATTAGGGCAAAAATCGCCTGAAAACCGCACCTGTGAGGTTAATATCCTAAATGGTAATGCTCAGAACTTTAAAAACAACATACACATACACGCTTAGTTCACAAGTGCACAACCTTTTTCTTCTCTCTTGTCCCGTTTCATGTATCCTCCAAAGCTGATATCTACTAGGTAGCAAAAAACAGTTGGGAAAACTCACAGAAAAGTCGTCTTTAAGCAAACTTGAAATAATTGTCCCATTTCTTAGAGCGCCTGAGCTCTAAGTTCTCTTTGTGAGTATTTCAATGTGAAAACTCTTAATAAAATGATTCTCACATTGTTCCCCTGCAGTTAGGCTTCCCCAAATTGGGATCATCCTACCATCATGTGGTAATGTGTTTAGTGAGTCCGAATTAGGTTTGTTTTACCCTGGATTAGGCGAAATTCACTGAAAAAGGTCCTGTTTGTTTAATTCCCTCAATGGTTAGATGCTAGAACTATGAAAAACGCAGAAAAAGCACTTCAGATTCAACAGGAGCACACTAGTGCTGCTACTCCTGGAGTTACAATGTATCACAAAGCTGAATCATTAGGTTTAGCAAAAGAGTTTCAGAACTCAACAAAAAGTGTTTTAAGCCAAGTTGGAAATAATTTCCTTGTTTCGTTAGCTCTTCACGTTGGTATCTATAGTTTTCTTTAGTTGTAAAGTTTCAATGAAACTGCCGACCATAATTGGATTCTCCTCTTGTGCCCCTCATGAGGCTCCGCAAAAAGTATGGCTACATTCCCACCATTAGATGGATTTATATGTATTACATGAGCCTTAATTGGAAATTTACACCTGAATTATTTTGAATTTCACCTGAAAACGACTGTTAGTATTTAAGTTTCACAAATGGTTTTAATGTTAGAACCCCCCTTGGGAAAATTGCAGGAAAGCAAACTTTAGATCTCACCAAAGCACAGTGTGCTTTCTCTCCTACTTCAAAGTATCTCACAGCAGAATCCCTATGTAGTCAAAAGATTTTTACAAACTCACAGAAAAGCGTAATTTAAGCCAAGTGTTGATATAATCCCTTGTATCTTAGTCATCATGCGTACTCAGGTTTTCTTAGAGAATTTCAATGAAAACTCTGGACAAAACAATGATTCTCTCTTGAGATCCCCGCATGGCTTCCCCAAATTCTGGTTCATACGTCCCACCATCACGATGGGTTTTTTGTTATGAGTCAAATTTGGAAATGTTTGAACCGGGCTAGATTAGGCGACATTTTACTGAAAATATGCCAGTGTAGGTTAATTCCTCAATTGGTTATTGCTAGCACTATCCGTACAACGCATAAATATCACTTCAGTATCACAAGAGTCACACTGCTGATGCTTCCACTCTCTGGTTCAAGTACGGTCAGATGCATGAATCACCTATGTACGTCAACACAATCAGTTTTCAAACACACAGAAAAGCGTTTTATGGAAATTGGACATATTTCCCGTGTTTCTTAACCTTCCTGGGGCACTAGGTCTCTGTGTGTAATTTCAATGAATACTCTGAAAAAATGATTCTCTACCTCAATAGGGACGCTCATGGCTCCCCCAAGTTTGGTCATCCACCGATCACGTGTTTTTTTTTATGTTTAGAGCCTATTGGATATTTCCCTGATTACAAAGGCGTGCCGAACATGCCTGAAAACGCCTGTTAGTTTCAATTCCACAATGGTTGATGCAATAGTGAATTTTGAAAAACGCAGGAAAGCCACTTTAGTTCAACTAAGAGCACACTGAGCTCTCTACTCCTGGTTTCAAGTATCATCCATGCTGAATCACTTAGTGAGAAAGAACAGTATTCCAACCTGCACAAGAAAAGCATTCTAGCGAACTTGAGAAATAATGCTTTTTTCTTAGCTCCGGGCAGGAGATTTCTTTGTGTATTTAATGAAACTCTGAACAAAAATGATTCTCTCATGTTGAGGACCCACCTTGGCTCCCAAAGTTTGGTCATCCAGTCCCCATCACGGGTGTGCTTTGTTTAGAGCCATATGCGATATTTTACCTTGATTAGGCGAATTTGCCTGAAAAACGCCTGTTAGTTTTAAATTCCTAAATGGTTAATGCTAGGAACTTTGACAAATGCAGGAAAGAAAAGCACTTTATTCACAAGAGCAACATGTGCTTCTGTCCTGGTTCCATTTCTCAAAACTGAATCGTCTTCATAGCCAAAAACGGTTTTCAAATTGTAAGAAAAAAAGCAATGGGGCGCGATAGCGAACTAGAAATAATTGCCTGTTTCCTTAGAGCGTGGGCACGATGTTTCTTTGTGTATTTCAATGAAAACTGTGATTAACAAGTATTCTCTTCATGTGTCCCGCAAGGATCCCCAAGTTTGGTCATCCCACACATTCAACGGGTTCTTTGTTTAGGAGCCATATGGCTGTTTACCGTGGATGTAGGCGAATTTGCCTGGGGAATAACGCCTGTTTGCTTATTTCTAAATGGTTTAATACTCGAAACTTTAAAAATGGAGAAAAGCATGGGCAGATTCTCCAAGAGCACCCTGTGCTTCTGTCCTTGGTTCAAGTACTCCACAAAGCTAGAATAACTAGGTAGCAAATGAGATTCACAAACTCACAGAAAAAGACGTTTTAGCCAACTGGAACATAAATCCTTGTTTCTTAGCTTCTGGGCACTAGATTATCTTTTGTGTTTATCAATGAAACTCTGACAAAGTGATTCTCTCATGTGCCCCTCATGGCTACCCACGTTTGGTCATTCAAAAACCATCACTTGTAATTTGTTTAGAGCCTATTGGATATTTCCCTGATTAGGCGAATTTGACAGAAAACGACTTTTTAGTTTAATTACTCAGATGGTTAATGCTAGAACTTTGAAAATGCAGCAATAGGCACTTCAGACTCACAAGAGCTCACAGTGCCTCTTTCCTGGTTCAAGTTTCTCTAAACCTTGAATCAACTAGGTAGCAAAAGAGTTTCAAACTCACGGAAAAGCTTTTTAGCACACAGGAAATACTCCCATGTTTCTTAGCTTCTGGGGTCCTAGCGTTTCATTGTGTATTTCAATGATAACTGCTAAAAAATGATTCTCTCTTGTTACCCTCATGGCTCCCCAAATTTGGCTCATCCCTCCATCATGGGTTTTTTGTTTATAGCCTATTGTATGTTTTGCTGATTAGGCAAATTCATGAAAATGTCATGTTAGTTTAAATTCCTCATTGGTTAATGCTAGAACCTTGAAATACGCAGAAAAGCACTTCAGATACAAGAGCACCTTTGTGGCTGCTTCATGGTTCAAAGGTTCTCATAAGCTGACATCACTAGTGTAGCAATACAGTTTCAAACTCACAGAAAAGCGTTTTAGCAACTGGAAGTAATCCATGTTTTTAGCTTCTGGGTACTAGGTTTCGTCAGTGTTATTTCAACGAAACTCTGACAAAATGATTCTCTCTTGTGACCCTCATGGGCTCCCCAAATTTTGTATCCACCATCACGGATTTTATGTTTAGAGCCTATGGATATTTACCTGATTAGGTGAATTTCACTGAAAAACGCTGGTAGTTTAAGATTTCTCAATGGTTAATGCTAGAACTCCCCCCCCCCCCCCCCCCCCATGAAACGCAGGTAAAGGCGTTTAGTTACCCAGAGCACAGTGTGCCTTCTCTCCTGGTTCAAGTATCTCAAAGCAGAATCACTAAGGTAGCATAAGGTTTCAAACTCACTAAAAGCGTTTTAGCCAAGTGGAATAATCCCATGTTTCTTAGCTTCTGGGTACTAGGTTTCTTTGAGTATTTAATGAAACTCTGAAAAAAATGATTCTCTCTTGTTCCCCTCTGGCTCCCCAAATTTGGTTCATCCCAACTCCTGGTTTTTTGTTTAGTGCTATTGGATGTCTTACCTGAATTAGGTGAATTTCACTGAAAATGCTGTTAGTTAATTCCTCAATGGTTATGCTAGAACTTGAAAAACACAGAAAACCACTTCAGATCACAGAGCACACTGTGTTCTCTCCTGGTCAAGTTCTATGGTGAATCACTAGGTACCAAAAGAGTTTCAAACACACAGAAAAAGCCTTTTAGCGAATTGTAAATACTTCCCTGTTTACTTACCTTCTGGGCACTAGGTATGTTTGTGTATTTCAATAATAACTCTGAAAAATGATTCTCTCAAGGGCCCTCATGGCTCCCCAGTTTGGTCATCCCACCATTATGTGTTTTTTGTTAGAGCCTTTTGGATGTTTACCTGATTAGAGCGAAAAATGCCTGAAAACGGCCTGTGGTTTACTTCACAATGGTTGATGCTAGGACTTTGGAAACGCAGCAGGGAAGCACTTTAGTCACAAGGCACACTGTGCTCTCTCCTGGTTTCAAAGTATCTCCGGCTGAAATCGCTTATGTTGATAAACAATTTCAAACTCACAGAAAAATCGTTTTTGGCGAAACTGGAAATAATGGCATTTTTTCTTAGCTCCCGGGCAGAGATTTCTTTGTGTATTTCAATGAAATTCTGATAATAAATGATTCTTCTCATGTGACCCATGGCTCCAGAAGAGTTTGGTCATCCCACCATCAGGGGTGCTTTGTTTAGAGCATATGGATGTTTCCTGAATAGGCGAATTTGCCTGAAAATGCCTTTGTTAGTTTAATCCTCAATGGTTTAAAGCTAGCACTTGGAAAAAGAGAAAAGCACTTAGATCACAATGAGCACCACTGTGATGCTTCTGGTACAAGTATCTCAAAGCTGAATCACTAGGTAGGAAACAGTATCAACTCACAGAAAAGCGTTTTAGCCACTGGAAAATAATCCCATGTTTCTTAGTTATGGGTACTAGGTTTTTTTTTTGATGTATTACAAATGAAACTTGAAAAAAACGAATCTCTCTTGTGCCCCTCAGGGCTCCCCAAATTTGGTCATCCCAGCATCACGGGTTTTCTGTTTAGAGACTATTGGATATTTACCCTTGCATTAGGTTGAATGAATTTCACTGCAAAACGCATGTTAGTTTATTTCTCAATGGTTAATGCGTAGAACTTGAAAATGCAGGAAAGGCACTTTAGTTCACCAGAGCACTGTGTGCTTCTCTCCTGGTTAAGGTATCTCAAAGCTGAATCACTAGGTAGCAAAAGAGATTCAAACTCACAGAAAAGCGCTTTAGCCAAGTTGGAAAATAATCCATGTTTCTAGGCTTATGTGGTACTAGTTTCTTTGAGTATTTCAATGAAAACTCTGACAAAATGATTCTCTCTTGTTACCCCTCATGGCTCCCTAAATTTGGTCTTCCCACCACTGGTTTTTTGCTTAAAGCCTATTGGTTGTTTATCCGGATTAGGCGAACTTTCACTGAAAATGCTGTTAGGTTAATTCTCAATGGTTAATGTAGAACTTTGAAAGCGAGAAATGCACTTTAGATCACAAGAGCACTCTGTGCATATCTTCCTGGTTCAAGTATCTCAACAAAGCTGAATCACTAGGTAGTAAAAGAGTTTCAAAAAACTCACAGAAAAGCTTTTTAGCCAAACTGGAAAATAATTCCATATTTTTTGCTTCCGGGCACTAGGTTTCTTTGTGTTTACCCCCAATGAAACTCTGACAATATGATTCTCTTCATGTGCCCCATCGTGGCTCTCAAGTTTGGTCATCCCTCATCATGTGTATTTTGTTTTGAGCCAATTGGATATTTACCCTGTTTTTAGGAGAATTTGACAGAAAAACTACTGTTCAAGATTAATTCACTCAATGGTTAATGTAGAACTTTGAAAACGCAGAAAAGTTGTCAGATCACAAGAGCACACTGTGCTTCTTCCTGGTCAAGTATCTCAAAGCTGAACTCACTAGGTAGCAAAAGAGAATCAAAAACACAAAAAGCGTTTTAGCAAACTGGGAAATAATCTAGTTTCTTAGTTCTGAGGTACTAGATTCTTTGTGTATTTCAATGAAACTCTGACAAAATGATTCTCTCTTGTGCTCCTCATGGCTACCCAAATTTGGTCATGCCCACATCCACAGGTTTTTTTTTAGAGTCCTATTGGATGTTTACCATGATTAGGGCGAATTTCACTGAAATGCCTGTTAGTTTAATTCTCAATGGTTAATGCTAAACTTTGAAAACGCGAGAAAAGCACTTCAGATCTCAAGGATTACTGTGCTTTCTCTGGCGTTAAAGTATCTCAATGCTGATACTTATATAGCAAAAGAGTTTCAACACTCACAGAAAAAGCGTTTTAGCAAGTGGGAAATAATCCCAGGTTTCTTGCTTCTGGGCACTAGGTTTTTTGTGTATTTCAATGAAACTCTGATAAAAATGATTCTTCATGTGCCCCTCATGGTCCCCACGTTTGATCATTCCACCATCATCGTGTATTGTTTTAGTGCCAATTTGGATATTTACCCTGATTAGCGAAATAGACTGAAAACGCTCTGTTAGTTTAATTTTTTCAATGGTTAATGCTAGAACTTTGAAAATTGCAGAAAAGCACCAATCAGATCTAAGAGGCACACAATGCTTCTTTCTGGTTCAGATCTCAACCTGAATCACTAGGTAGCAAAAGAGTTTCAAAAAACTCACAGAATAGTGTTATGCAAACTGGTAATAATCCCATGTTTCTTAGCTTCATGTTTATGTTTCTTGGTGTATTTCAATGAACTCTGAAAAAATGATTCTCTCTTGTGTCCTCAAGGATCCCAAGTTTGGTTATCCCTCCAGCACGGGTTCTTTGTTTAGAGCCTTATGGATGTTTACCTTGATAGGCGAATTTGCCTGAAAACGCTTGTTAGTTTAATTTTCTAAATGGTTAATTACTAGAACTTTAAAAATGGAGGAAAAGCACCGCAGATCACAAGAGCACCCTGTGCATCTGTCTGGTTCAAGGTATCTCCAAAGCTGAATCATATGGTAGCAAAAGAGTTTCAAATCACAGATAGTGTTTATGCAAATGGAAATAATCCATGTTTCTTAGCTTTCTGGGGTTTTTAGGTTTCTTTGTGTATTTCATGAAACTCTGAAAAAATGATTCTCTCTTGTGCCCTCTCATGGCTCCCCAATTTGGATCATCCCACCATCAGGGTTTTTTGTTTTAGGCCTATTGGATGTGTACCCTGATTTGGCGAATTTCACTCGAAACGACCGGTTAGTTTAATTAATCCAATGGTAAATGCTAGAACTTTGAACCGCAGAAGAAAAGCACATTCTGATCCACAGGAGCACACTGTGCTTCTCTCTTGTTCATGTTTCTCAAAGCTGAAACACTAGGTAGCAAAAGAGTTTCAAACTCACAGAAAAGTGTTTTAGCCAACTGGATGTAATTCCATGTTTCCTAGTTGGGAACTAGGTTTCTTTGTGCTTACCAATGAAACTCTGAAAAAATGATTCTCTCATGTGCCTCATGGCTCCCCAGGTTTTGGTCATCCCCCATCAGTGTATTGTGTTTAGAGCCTATTGGATATTAACCTGATTTGGTGAATATGACAAAAAATGCGTGTTAGGTTTAATTCTCAATGGTTATTGGCTAGTAGAACTTGAAAACGCAGAAAAAGCACTTCAGATCACAAGGACACTGTGCTTCTTCCTGGTTCAGGTTTCTCATGCTGAATCACGATGGTAGCAAAAGAGTTTCATAAAACACACAGAGAAAGCGTTTTAGCGAAATGGAAATACTTCCTGTTCGTTACCTTCTATGCACTAGGTTTCTTTGTGTATTTCAATGAAAATCTGAAAAATGATTCTCTCATGGGCCCTCATGGCTCCCCAAGTTTGTATCCACCCATCTCTAATTTTTGTTTAGTGCCTATTGGATGTTTACCTGATAGGCGAAAATGCCTGAAAAGCCTGTTAGTTTCATTCCACAATTGGTTGAAGCTACGACTTTGAAAACGCCAGGAAAGCACTTTATTACAAAAGAGCAAAAAAACATGTGCCTCTCTCCTGGTTCAAGTAACTCCTATGCTGAATCGCTTTGATAGAAAATCAGTTTCAAACTCACAGAAAAGCGTTTAAGCGAATGGAAATAATGGCATCTTTCTTAGATCCCGGGCACGAGTTTTCTTTGTGTATTTCAATGAAAACTCTGATAAATGATCTCTCATGTGCCCCCCTTGGTCTCCCAAAGTTTGGTCATCCCACCATCACGGGTGCTTTGGTTTAGAGCAATATATGGATGTTTACCCTGTGATTAGGCGAATTTGCCGAAAAATCCTGTTAGTTTAATTCCTAAATGGTTAATGCTAGAACTTGAAAATGCGTGACAGCACTTTTGTTCACATGAGCACATGGCTTCTGTCCTGGTTCACATATTTTTAAAATGAAATGCTTCCATAGCAAAACAGTTTCAAACTTACAGAAATAATTTCCTGTTTCTCTAGCTCTTTGTGCACGACGGTTTTTTGTGTATGTTCAATGAACTGTGATAAATTGATTCCTCCATGTTGCCCTCAAGGATCCCCAAGTTTGGTCATCCCACCATCATGCGTGTTTTGTTTTGAGTCGTTTGGATTGTTTACCCTGATTAGGCGATAATGCCTGAAACGCCTGTTAGTTTAATTTCACAATGGTTGATGCATAGGATTTTGAAAAAGTGGAAAGCACTTTAGTTCACAAGAGGACACTGTGCTCTCTCCTGGTCAAGTATTCCAAGGTGAAATCCTTGGTACGCAAAATAGTTTCAAACTCACAGATAAGCGTTTTAGGAGAACTGGAAATACTGGCTTCTTTCTTAGCTCAGGGCAGAGAATTTCTTTGTGTATTTCAAAGAAACTTGATAAAATGATTCTCCCATGGTGACCCTTGGCTCCCAAAGTTGGTCATCCACCATCACGGGTGCTGTGTTTAGAGCAATATGGATGTTTAAACGGGATTAGGCGCATTTGCCTCGAGAACGGCATGTTAGTTTAATTCCTAAATGGTTAATGCTAGAACTTTGAAAATGCAGAAAGAACTTTAGTTCACAAGATTGCCCATCGTGCTTCTATACTGGTTCTCATATTCTTCAAAATGAATCGCTTTCATGCAAATCATTTTGAAACTTACAGAAAAGCAATTAAGGAACCGGAAATTATTGCCGGATTCTTAGCTGGGTAGGACCTTTTCTTTGTGTTTTCAATATAACTCAGAAAAAATTATTCTCTCATGTGCCCTTCATGGTGCCCAAGTTTGGTCATCCACCATAACGGGTGTTTTTTATTTACAGTCGAATGGATGTTTACCTGGATTAAGGCGAGAATGACTGAAAACGCTGTTAGTTTAATTCCAAATATGGTTAATTACTAGAACTGTTAAAAACTCTGAACAGTAATTTAGTTAAAGGAGACACACTGTGCTTCTGGTCCAGTTCACGTATCTCAAAGCTGAATCGCTTTTTACCATCAACTGTTTCAAACTCACAGAAAAGATATTTAGCGAACTAGAAATTATTGCCTGTTTTTTAGCTCTTGGGCACGAAAGGTTTTTTGTGTATTTCAATGAAACTGTGATAAAATGATTCTCTCATTGTGGCCACTTGGTCCCCAAGTTTGGTCATCCCACCATTCACAGGTGTGTTTTGTTTACAGGTCTATTGGATTTGGGTTTTTATCTGATTAGGCGAAAATGCCTGAAAATTGCTGTGAGGTTAATTCCGTAAATGGTTTAATGTTGAACATTGAAAACGAGAAAAAGCACTTTTCAGATCACAAGAAGCACCACTGAAACTTTTCCTGTTCAAAGTATCACAATGTGAATCACTAGGTAGCCAAAGAAGTTTCAAACTCACAGAAAAGCGTTTAGCCGAATTGGAAAATATTCCCGTTTCTTAGCACTCTTGGGCACGCGTTTCTTTGTGTATTTCAATGAAACTGTGATAAAATGATTCTCTCATGTGCCCTCAGGGATCCCATGTTTGGTCATCACACCATCCGGTGTGTTTTTATGTACAGTCGATTGGATGTTTACCCTGATGAGGCGAAAAAATGCCTGAAAGCCTTGTGAGGTTAATTCCTAAATGGTTTTATGCTAGAACTTTAAAAACACAGAACAACACTTTAGTACCCAATGAGCACACTGTGCTTCTCTCTGGTTAATGGATCTCAAAGCTGAATCACTAGTAGCAAAACAGTTGGAAACTCACTGAAAAGCGTTTTAGCCAAATTGAAATAATTGCCATTTCTTAGATCTGGGCACTAGTTTCTTTGTGTATTTCAATGTGAATCTCTAAAAAATGATTCTCGCTTGTTCCCCTCCTGGCTCCCCAAATTTGTCATCCACCATATGGGTTTTTTGTTAGAGCCTATTGTATGTATACCCTGATTAGGCGGAAATTTCACTGAAAATGCTGTTAGTTTAATTCCTCCAATGGTTAATGCTAGAACTTTGAAAACGCAGAAAAGCACCTTCAGATCCCCCCCACAGGGAGCACACTGTGTGCCTCTCCTGGTTCATGTATCTCAAGCTGATTCATAGGTTTCAAAAGTGTTTCAAACTCACAAAAAAGTGTTTTAGCCAGTGGAAATAATTTATGTTTCTTAGCTTCTGGTTACTAGGTTTCTTTGTGTATTCTCAATGAAACTTTGACAAAATGATATCTCTCTTGTGGCCCCTCAGGGCTCCCCAAATTTGGTCATCCCACATTAAGGGTTTTATGTTTTGAGCTATTGGATATTTACCTGATTATTTGAATTTCACTGAATACGCCTGTTAGTATTAATTTCTCAATGGTTAATGCTAGAACTTTGAAAATGCAGAAATGCACTTTAGTTCACCAGAGCACATGTGTGGCTTCTCTCCTACTGCAAGTTTCTCAAGCAGAATCACTAGTAGCAAAAAGAGTTTCAATATTCACAGAAAAGCGTTTTAGCCAAGTGGAAATAATCCATGTTTCTTAGCTTCTGGGTACTAGGTTTTTTGAGTATTTCAATGAAACTTGAAAAATGATTCTATTTTTTTTTTTTTCCGTGATCCCCTCATGGCTCCCAATTAGGTCATCCACCATCCGGGTTTTTTTGTTTAGAGCATTATTGGATGTTTACCCTGATTAGGCGAATTTTACTGAAAATGGCCTGTTAGGTTAATTCTCATGGTTATGCTAGAACTTTCAAAACGCAGAAGAAAATCACTTCAGTATCCACAAGAGCACACCCTGTTGACTTCTCTCCTGGTTCAAGTATCTCATTGCTGAATCACTTATGGGTAGCAAAAGAGTTTCAAACACACAGAAAAAGCGTTTTTGGGAATTGGAATATTTCCTGTTTCTTACCTTCTGGGCATAGGTTTCTCTTTGTGTATTTCAATGAAACTCTGAAAAAAATGATTCTCTCATGGGCCGTCATGGCTCCCCAAGTTTGGTTCATCCACATCACGTGTTTTTTGTTTAGAGCTATGGATATTTTCCCTGTTAGGCGAAAATTGCCTGAAAACGCCTGTTTTGTTTAATTCCACAATGGTTGATGCTTGGACTTTGTAAAACGCAGGTAAAGCACTTTAGTTACAAGGCACACTGTGCCTCTCTCCTGGTTCAAGTATCTCCATGCTGAATCACTTTGTGAAAAAACAGTTTCAACCTCACAGTAAAGCATATCTAGCGAACTGGAATCTAATGGCATTTTTTCTTAGATCCCGGGCAGGAGCATTTCTTTGTGTTTTCAGGAAATCTGACAAAATGATTCTCTCATGTGACCCCCTTGGCTCCCAAAGTTTGGTCATCCCACATACGGGTGCTTTGTTTAGGAGCATATGGTGTTTACCTTGATATTAGGCGAATTTGCCTGGGGAAAAACGCTGTGTTTAATTCCTAAATGGTTAATGCTAGGAACTTTGAAAATGCAGAAGAAAAGCACTTTACTTCACAAAGAAGCCCATGTGCTTCTGTCTGGTTCACATATCTCAAAACTGAATGCATTATAGCAAAACGGTTTAAATTTAAAGAAAAGCAATTTAGCGAACTAGAAATAATTGCCAGTTTCTTAGTCTTGGGACGATGTTTCTTTGTGTATTTCAATGAAAAACTGTGATAAAAATTATCTCTTCATGTGTCCTCACGGATCCCAAGTCTTGGTCATCCCACCAATCAGGGTTCATTGTTTATGAGCCAGATGGATGTTTACCTTGATTAGGCGAATTTGCCTGAAAACGCCCTGTTAGTTTTATTTTCTAATTGGTTAAATATAGAATTTAAAAATGGAGGAAAAAGATGGCAGATCTCAAGAGCACCCTGTGCTTCTGTTCCTGGTTCAAGTATCTCAAAGCTGAAAATAACTAGTGGTAAGCAAAAGAGTTTAACCTCACAGAAAAGCGCTTTAGCAACTGGAAATAATCCATGTTTCTTAGCTTCTGGTCACTAGGGTTTTCTTTGTGTATATCATGAAACTCTGAAAAAGTGATTCTCCTCATGTGCCCTCATGGCTCCCCAAGTTTGGTCATCAAAACCTTCAGTGTATTTTGTTAGAGCCTATTGATATTTTACCTGATTAGGCGAATTTGCAGAAAACGCCTTGTAGTTTAATTACTCAATGGTTAATGGATAGAACTTGGAAATGCAGAAAAGCACCTTCAGGATCAAAGAGCACACAAAGTGCCTCTTTCCTGGTTTCAAGTATTCAAACCTGAATCACAAGGGGGGGGGATAGCAATAATGAGTTCAAACTCACAGAAAAGCTTTTTAGCAAACAGGAAATAATCCCTGGTTGCTTAGATTCTGGGTCCTAGGTTTCTTTGTTTGATTCCAATGAAACTCTAAAAAATGATTCGCTCTTGTTCCTCATGGTCCCAATTTGGTCAATCCACCATCATGGGTTTTTTGTTTATTGCCCTATGTGTATGTTTAGCCTGATTAGGCAAATTTCACTGAAAATGCTGTTAGTTTAATTCCTCATTGGTTAATGCTAGGAACTTTGAAAACGCAGGAAAAAGCCATTAGATCACAAGAGCACACTGTGCTGCTCTCCGGTTCAAGGATCTCAAAGTCTGATCACTAGTAGCAATACAGTTTCAAACTCACAGAAAAAAGCTGTTTTAGCCAATGGAAGTATCCCATGTTATTAGTTTGGGTACTAGGTTTCTTTGTCGTATTTCAACGAAAACTTGACAAAATGATTCTTCTTGTGGCCCTCATGGCTCGCCAAATTTGGTCATTCCACCATCACGGATTTTTTGTTTAGTGCATATTGGTTATTTTACCCTGATTAGGTGAATTTCACTGAAAACGCCTGTTCGTTTAATTTCTCAATGGTTATGCATAGAACTATGAAAACGCAGGAAAGCAGTTTAGTTCACCAGAGCAACAGTGTGTACTCTCTGTTCAAGGATCTCAAGCAGAATCACTAGGTAGCCAAAAGGAGTTTCAAACTCACAGAAAAGCGATTTAGCCAAGTGGAAATAATCCATGTTTCTTAGTTTCTGGGTTACGACGCGTTTCTTTGAGTATTTCAACTGAAAAATCTGAAAAAAAAATGATTCTTCTTGTTCCCTCATGCTCCCCAAATTTGGTATCCAATCAACTGGTTTTTGTTTAGTGCCTATCTGGATGTTTACCCTGATTAGGTGATTTCACTGAAAAGGGTGTTAGGTTAATTCCTCTTGGTTAATGCTAGAACTTTGAAAAGCAGAAAAGCCTTCAGATCACAGGAGCACACTGTGCTGCTCTCTGGTTCATGTATCTCAAAGCTGAATCATAGGTAGCAAAAGAGTTTCAAACTCACAAAAAGTGTTTTAGCCAAGTGGGAAATAATTTCATGTTTCTTAGCTTCTGTTGGGTACTGTGTGTCTTTGTGTATTTCAATGAAACTCATGACAATATGATTCTTCTTGTGCCCCTCAGGGCTCCCCAAATTTGGTCATTTTCCCCATTAAGGGTTGTTATGTTTGAGCCTATTGGATATTTACCCTGATTATTTGAATTTCACTGAAAAAGCCTGATTAGTTTAATTCTCAATGGTTACATGCTAGAACTATGAAAATGCAGGGAAATCAACTTTAGTTCACCAGGAGCACAGTGTGCTTCTCTCCTACTTCAAGTATCTCAAAGCGA
>JAKELJ010000432.1:0-28377 GCA_025594165.1 Tamias sibiricus
AGGCACCAGCTGGGCACAGCTGCGGCGATGGCGGCGAGGGGCAGGCCCTAAGTGTCCAGCCAACACCTGTACAGAATGTTCTCTGGGTAACATGGTCACTCTGTGACTGGACCACTTCCGAGACAGCGCCTTTTGGGGTTACCTCCCTGTGACATTTTACTGCGGAATTGCATGAATGGTAGTTCAGAAGTGTGAAGGACGGGGGCCACGGCCAGCAGTCCTTGGCAACAGGGCGAGGGCCCAGAAGCACTGGTCAGAGGACCACTGTCATCCACACGGTGGTCTCTGATAGCGACTGAGGTCACTGTCTTTCAGCCTCTGTTGCTTGGGTCCCCCACGATCCATGTCCGCTGTAGCACGGATGTGACCGCAGGCTCAGCGCCCCTGTGTGCTCCCACGGTGCACCTGATGGCCTGCGGATACGCGCACCCCAGCTGGCCCACGAGACTCCCTCCAGCACAGCGTCCCCTCCAGCACTCAGCCCCTCCAGCACTGTGTCCCCTCCAGCACTGTGTCCCCTCCAGCACTGTGTCCCCTCCAGCTCCCTGTCCATCTCCAGCTCCCAGTCCCCTCCAGCTCCCAGTTCACTCCAGCTCCCAGTCCCCTCCAGCATTGCGTCCCCCTCCAGGCCACAGCGTCCCCTCAGCACAGCGTCCCCTCCAGACAGTGTCACTCCAGAACTGCGTCCTTCTTGACAGTTGGTCCCCTGCAGCACTAGCTGGCCTGAGTCCTGGACTGGCATTGCTCCCCCCCCCCCTTGCCCTGGGGGTCCTTTGCAAGAAACGAGCGCTGGCTGGGAAGACACAGTGACCAGTGTGGGTCCCCCTTGCAGGGTCCTCCTCCAGAGGAAAGGCAGAGGAGCCAGGTGGGCCGGGGCTTCACGGAGGACCCTGTTGGGGTTCCTCAGCGTCTGGGTGGTCTGTCCTGCCCTGTCCGCCAGGCCAGGGGGCGAGGGCTTCTGAGGCCCAGCAATGGCTGTTCCCATCACCCACACCCTTCGGGTGGCACAAGGCTCTCAGAGGTGGAGAGCCGGTTCCCGGGAAGGACGAAGGACGCCTCTGCTAGAGCAGAAGGCCAGCGCCCGCTCGCCTCAGGGCAGGGGCTATGCATCCCAGGATGGGCAGTGGAGGAGGACTTGCTTCTGGAGAAGGGAGTCGCTGGGTCTACATGCGCCAGGGCACGGAAGCACCTCCGGGAGTCAGCAGGGGACCCGGGCCGTCAGCATTGCCTTCCCTCCTCTCAGTCTGCAATGCTGTGGGCTGTGGGGCTTGCGTGTGTCAGGGAGCATGTTGGGCTGCCGACGGGGCCTGCAGCCTTGGGCCTCAGGGAGCCAACCGCGGAGCCATCTGCCAGTGGGCCGTGGTTTTTCCCACACTGAGCATGGCTCCACACGGCTCTCGGCTCTGGAGTGGCTCCCGGCCCTGGAGCAGTGGGGATCGCTCGGCACCCGGGACAGCAATGCCTGGGTCCCCTGGGGCTGGTTTCCTTCCCAGCCACGCCCGCAGCTCGGCCCGCCGCAGACCCACACTGCATAAGGACACACGGTGACCGTGTTCTTATCCCAAGACCTGCACTGAGATCTCCAAGTCCAACCCCTCCGCAGGGACTTCAGCGGGACTTTTCCGGTGAAACCACTGCTTTCGTCCACTCACCTCTCGTCTCCACCCCTGCCGCTCCAGGCTCCCAGGGCCTCATTGATAGCAGGCTGGGCCCAGGAGCCCGGCCTGGAAAAGAGGCCAGGTACAAGCCGGGTGCTGGAGGTCAGGACCTGGGGTCGTTCCGCGCAGACACCCTGGTGGTGGTGTGCTCGGTGTTCCTCCCCCGGCCCCCCGGCTCACGATCTGATGATTTGTTATAGGTCATCGGGCCCTGACATCCCCCTCCACACCACACACTCCCCCACTCTAGCGCCATTTATTTTCTTTTTTGGTTCCTTGACAAGCAGGTTCAGCACGACCAATACTTTGCAATATACACAAATCCCCTTTTAAAGAAATTCTGGCCCTGATTACATGCTTATCAGAAACTTTGATTTAAAAGAAACAGCTGCCCTAGGTGCCTTTTAGAGGCGCACTGTAATTGGAATGCGGAGTTTTGTGGATCCCGAACTCAGGTGTTAATCTTTGCTGTCTAGAATTTTATTTTATATACAATTAAGCAGTACTGTGAGTGCGCTTTTGCAAATTAATTGCACTTAATTAACAAATGACATCTCTTTATGGGCTCAATAACTAGTTGCTTGTGCAACTCTTCATTGCAACATTCACAAAAAACGGCTCTCCAAAGCCCAGGAGCCTGCTGAGCGGTGAGGCCCTGATCCCACTGTTGGTAGGCCAATGGTCTCAACTCACCTTCTGCACTAGAAAATCGACTCTGTGAAATGCAATTTGGCTTCACAAAAGTAATTATGATTGCTTTCCAAATACTTTTCTACTTGAATTCCCTTTGATACACATGGAGTCTCCTTAATTCAAACTAATCTCTTTTTATGTAGTTTTTTATCATCTTATGTTTGTGCCTTGACAAAGCTGCCTGCCTGATCACTGACGATTCCCAGTGTGTATACCAGAATGCAGCCAAGGAGGTGATGGCCGGAAGGTCCACTTCTGAGAGTGGCTTCCTGAGTCAACATGACCTGGAAATGGGACTCACGGGAGTTTTCAAGGAGGCGTTTTTGGCTTTCTCACCTTGTGAACCTGAAGCTCTGGGCAAGCGGAGCTGACTTCAGACAGACACTCCTGCTGTGCCCTGGTGGAAGCAGCCAGATGGCCCCCAACTGTCCACAAGGGTCAGTGCAGCTCCAGGAACGGCCCGCTTCTCTCGCCAAAGCAGAGACAAAGCAGGCGCGTGGTGTGGGTTCGCGCACGGAGCCGACTGCTTTCAGCCGTGCCTGAGAGAGTTCTTTTAGCAGGGGAAACATCTTTTGGGGGCTATCTCATAGGGGAGCTGTAGATCAGAATGACCCGCCTGGAGGTGACTCCATGCAGGGTGGGTGGAGAGAGCACCTGGCATGTGCCCGCGGGCCCCTGTGAAGGAGCAGGGCGGCACCGCAGGGGCGCCCTCCCTCACTTTGCCACCCACCTCGTGTTCCCATGATGAGGAACTCTGGGAGTCGGGCTCCTTGAGTGTCCTGAGGCATCCGAATGTGACGGAACCTCCTTCAGGTCACCCGTGCAGCCAGAGCCGTGCTCTCACTGACACAGCCGTCTTGTCCCCCCACCTGACCCGAAGTCAAAACATGGCGCACATTTCTCAGAATCAACAGACACGTTGAAAATCAAGATGTGCCGCAGGGTCACGCGGTAAGTCACGATCTCTTGTTACTTGAGGGCTTTCGGAAACCAGCGGGACCTTCGGGACATAGACCAGGCGGACCCTCAGAAGCGGTGCGAGGCGGGGCGCCGTCGGCCAGGCAGGTGGGGTCCGGCTCCGCAGATGGTGGGAGCCAAGGGCCTGCGCCATGGTTGGAGACGGCTCAGGTTGATTGCGTGTCTACACTGACATGCTCAGAAAGGGCTTCTTCTGATACCGCAAGCCAGAAGTAGGGTAGACTGTTGACAGTCACTCACAGCGTTCACAAAGCAAGAGGGAGGGAGGCGGAGTGCTGTTGCCTGCCGGCCCGCTGGACACGAAGAACAGTCAGCTGCAACAGCCAGGCTCCAAGCGGGACAGAGGCAGAGAGCAGCTCCCCCGAGAGGGTGCGCACACAGACAGGGAAGGTGCACCCCAACACAAGTCTGAGACAAGAGTTCATGGAGATGAGAAAATTCATCACCCTTTTGAAAAAATTGCAGTAGACACAGAAGGTATTCTTTGACATAAAATAAATATTACTGACAAATATGTGAAAAAATTTACCCTATTAAACCATAAAAACTACAGGGATAAAATGAGTCCTATCTTACAGAAGTCTAGATACATCTACTAAAGCCTTTCACCTGGAAATCTACCCTAGAAATTACTAGAACAAGGAGAAACAGCTGCCCAGTGCCGGTCTGCGGCCTGGGAACCTGCCCCGCTGACGGTCACGCTTGGCCAGGTGCCTGTGTTTGGGGCTAGGAGGACGTTGCGTGTGTCAGCAACAGAGGTGAGCACGCCCGGGCAGAGACAGAGTGGCCTGAGGGCTTCGTGGTTTTTCAACGTTTATTCAACACAGAAATTTGGAATAAATGTTAACGGTGAGCAATGCTAAGAAGGGAGTTTTTATTCTGATGCGTCCTTGCGATATGACTTAGAAAAAGCAGTCATGAAGTTCATTTGGAAAAATAAGAGACCCAGAATAGCCAACACAATCCTCGGCAAAGAAAAGTTGAAGCAGGGAGGCCTCACAATACCACCCCCTAAACTATACTGCAGGAGCTTTGTGGTAAAACAGCATGGAATTGGCACTAAAAGAGTACATGAAATGCCAGTAGTAGAGAATCGAAGCACAACAGAGGACAGACCCACATAAATACAGTTATCTCATGCTACACAAAGGCACGATAAGCATACGTTGGGAGAAAAGATAGCCTCTCAACAAACGGTGTGGGAAAACTGAAAATATTATGCAGCAAAAATGAATTGAAACCCCTATCTCCTCACCTTGCCCAAACACTCAACTCAAGAGTGGATTCAAGGACCCTAGGAAGCTAGACAGAGAACCCTCGCGTCTTAGAGAGGAATCTGTAGGCCCCTCTCGTCCATCATGTCTGCTTTGGGAAACACTAACTTCCTTAAACAGATTTCTACTGCACAAGAAGTAACAATCAAGATATCAGTGGGGGCTGGGCGCTGGGGGCTCGAGTGGCAGAGCGCTATGCCTGTTGCACATGTGAGTTCATTCCTCACCCTAGGATTGGACTCCTGAGGTTCAATGCCCAGGAGCACCACACAAAAATAAAACAAGAAATTTTAAATGATTTTTTTATTGTTTATTTTTTGAATTTGTTTTGTTTTTTTAAAATTTTTTATCGATTATTTAGTTTTACTGGGTCCAGGTATGACTTAAAAAATCAATTTTCAAAAAGAAATCAATGTGGATGGGTATCTCAACACTTGAAATGCTTTCTGCACAGCCAAGGGAACAATCAAGAATGTGAAGAGAGGAGCCTACAGAATGGGAAGAGAAATCCTTTCCCATCCCAATCTCCCCAGGACTATACAAGAACTCATAAAAACTAAACAGGACACAAAAGACTACAAATAAAGCCAATCAATAAATGGGCAAAGGAACGGCACAGGTACTTCACTAAAAGGAAAAATATGAAATGATCAATAAATATTTGAAAAAATGTTCGATTACCTCTAGCAATCACTAGAGAAATGCAAATTTAATTATTACTGAGAAAGTGGGGCTGAGGTTGTGGCTCAGTGGAAGAGCACGTTACCTTGCACATGTGGAGCCATTGGGTTAGATCCTCAGCACCACATGAAAATAAAATAAAGTAAAATATATCGTAAGTTCCATCTGTAAAAAAAACTGTTATGGGCCGGGGTTGTGGCTCAGTCGGTTAGAGGCTCTTGCCTAGACGGTGCGCGCGTGGTACGCGGTACGCGTTCCTCAAGAGCCACATAAACATAAATGTGCATTGCATTGTGTAAAACACTAAAGCATAAATCACATATATATTTTTAAAAAAACACTGTAAATTTTTTTTGTAGCCTGAGTGTTTGATGTGTCACCTCCCAGGACATCAGCCAGGGCCCTACTCCATCAGTGTCACATCCCAGGAAATCAGCCCCAGGCCCTCCTCTCCAAGTGTTACTCCCAGGTCATTGTCAGCCAGGCCCTCCTCACCAGTGTTCACCTCACAGGACATTCAGCCCCCAGGCCATCCCTCGCAGTTGTCACCTCCCAGGACATACCGCCAGTCCCTCCTGTCATTGTCACCTTCCCAGGACTATCCAGCCAGACCATCCTCGCCAGTGGTCACCTCCCAGGACTTCAGCCAGGGACCCTCCTGCCAGTGTCCACTCCACAGGACATCAGCCAGACCCTCCTCGCCAGTGTCACCTCCCAGGTTCATCAGCCCAGACCCTCCCTCACCTCAGTGTCACCCTCCAGGACATCAGCCAGACCCCTCCTCGCCAGTGTCACCTCCAGGTCATCAGCCAGACCCTCGCTCACCAGTGTCACCTCCCCCGGTCATTCAGCCAGACCCTCCTCACCAGTGTCCCCTCCCAGGACACCAGCCCAGACCCTCTCTCACCAGTGTCACCTCCAGTGACATCCTAGCCAGACCTCCTGCACGCTGGCAGTGTCACCTCCAGCTGACACCAGCCAGACCGCTCCTCACCAGTGTCACCTCCCAGGTCACCTGACCAGACCCTCCTCACCTAGTGTTCACCTCCCAGGTCATCCGCCAGGACCACTCCTCGACCAGTGTCCACCTCCCAGGACATCAAGCCAGACCCTCCTCACCAGTGGTCACCTCCCAGGTCACCAGCCAGCCCTCCTCACCAGTGCAACCTCCCAGGGGACCCCGCCCGGACCTCCTCACCAGTGTCACCCGCAGGTCCACAGCAGACCTCCTCACCAGTGTCACCTCCCCGGGTCCACCAGCCAGGACCCTCCTCACCAGTGTTCACCTCCAGGGACATCAGGCAGACCTCCTAAACAGTGTCACCTCCAGGTCATCAGCCAGGACCTCCTCCACCAGTGTCCTCCCAGGTCACAGCCAGACCTCCCTCACCAGTGTCACTCCAGGTACATCAGGCCAGACCCTCCTCACCAGTGTCACCTCCCAGGTCATCAGCCAGACCCTCCTCCCCCCCCCAAAACCCCCCCAGTTGTCACTCCCAGGGACACCGCCAGTACCCTCCTCACCAGTGTCCACCTCCGGGAACCAGCAGACCCTTCCTCACCAGTGTCACCTCCCAGGATCACCAGCCAGAACCTCCTCAACCAGTGTCACCTCCCAGGACACCAGCCGAGACAAGTCCCTCCTTCAACCGAGTGTCACCTCCCAGGGACACCAGCCAGACCCTCCTCACAGTGTCACTCCCAGGTCACCAGCAGACCCTCCTCACCAGTGTCACCTCCCAGGTCAACAGCCAGGACCCTCAACACCAGTGTCACCTCCAGGTCACCAGCCAGGACCCTCCTTCACCAGTGTCACCTCCCAGGACATCAGCCCGACCTCGTCACCAGTGCCACCCTCCTCGAAGCCATCCTCGTCCATTTCCAGGGACACCACACACCCCTTTCCTCACATGTTCTGGTCCACCTCTTAATGACCCCACCCACCCCTTTTCCCACTGGTTGGTCGGCTCTTAATGATACCACACCCACCCTTTCCCACTGGTCCTGGTTCCGCATCTTAATGACACCGCACACCCCTTTCCCACTGGTCTGGTCCGCTCCTCTTAATGGACACCACACAACCCCTTTCCCACTGGTCTGGGTCCCACCTCTTTAGTGACAGGGCCCTTGCACTCGAAGCTCCTGCTCATCTGAGCACCCCCCTTGCACGGTCTGCTGATGAATCAAGAGCCCGTCAGGGGAGCGAGCCTTCAGAAGTCTACGAGGAATTTTCAGTGGGGGCTCCCAGTGTTTTCTGTTTGAAACTAGTGAACAGTCACCAGGGAGCCGGGCTCTGGGAATGGCAGTAAGTGGACATTGGTCCGTGAGGGGGCTTGGATCCACACCTCCCTAGGCTTGTTACTCTGCCCTCTGCACCTCTGACATGCACTTGACACTGCCCCGGACAGGCCCGGTCCCTGGGACCACGAGAACAGTAAGCAAGCGACAGGGCCTCCGCCACTCTGCAAGGCTCCTGTGCGGGTTTGGTCTTGTCCACAATCTGGGGGACTCAGGACTCCCCCTCCGCCCTGGAGGCAGGGAGGTGGTCTCTCTCCCAGCCGCACGCTTTTTGAAACAGAAGACTGGTGAGGCAGGGTGGGCAGGAGCTCAGGGCCGTGCTCCCGTCCTGGCCGCCGCGCGGTACGCCTTCCCCAGGGCCTGGCTCTGTCTGCGGCTTTGCGGACACTCTTTGATCACAGCCTGCTCGACTGTGAATGTCTTGCTAGCGTCAGGTCCATGGCACAGGACACCCAAGCGGCACATGGCTCCACTGGACTCCCGCTCCTGGTGCTTTCTGTCCCTTGTTACCGCGTAACTGTTTCCCTTAGTTGATAGCTGGCAGTGACCCTCTGGGACTTGGAAACCCATTGCCCATTCAGAGAGTCTCATGCCCACGGTTCAAAAAATGCGCATTCTAGGTCACGTAGAAATTAAAACCTGAGAAAAGTGAACTTGAATGAAGCCACCGAGGTTAGGGAAGGTGACGAGGCCAGCTGTGCCTTTTTCTAGCTGAGACGAAACCTCTATCACTGTCCCTCTGTTCGTGACCATTCTGCCCAAGATTCAGGCGCCCGGCTGCGTGTGCAGAGGACCATTCACTGTAGAAGTCGCCCATGTGAGTCGCCGTCCGCGTGTTCAAGGGTCATTCCAGGAGGGCCAGTTTGAAAGGCCCAAAGCAGCGCTTACTGTGGCGTTTGTTCAGATCCGTGTGTGTACAAATGCAGTGTGGCCTCTCTTTGCTTCTTCCTGAGGTGGGTGCCTCTTCTGTAGCGCAGCAGGTCTTGGGCACAGCAAGGGACTTCGACGCCCTCAGCTCCGGGCAGGCTGGGTTGGACTCAAGGACACACAGCTCAGATGTCTGTGCCCCCCCAGGCACCTGGCCAGGTGGCCCACCGGCGCATCGCACAGACAGTGTGAGAACCCGGGGGCAGTGCCAGGCAGGGCTTGGAGCTGGACCTGGCTCTGCCTGGTAAGTGACCGCACCCTGCCAGCAGGCCTCACAGTCTCGAGTTTCTGGCCTGCTGGCGAGTGTGGCATCTTGCTGATTGCAAGGTGGCCCCATCCCAGCTGCACATGGTATCCCCGTGTCCCCAGCCCGCATCTCTGAAAGCTCACAGGACGAGCTTGGGCCCTGAGCCCCACTGGTCATGCTCCTCCCCAGCCCGGTAGGGCAGTATTTGTTGATGATTTGTTTTTTAGTGTTGTTCCAAAATGCAAAGTTGACGGTGGGACTCCTGTTGAGCCAACTCTTTTTGCTTCCTGTTCACAGCCAGAATTTTTAGAGCAGTTTCTGGGGCGCAGGGGCAGGGACTAGGACCCTCACCACAAGAGGGCAGTTTCCTCAGACCACGAGGAGGTGTTAGCATGTGGAGGACACAATCAATTATCTGGTCGTCACCAGGTGGTTGGGGGAGGCTCTAGTGTTCCACTGTGTGGAGGACAGTTGCTGCTGGACACAGCACCTCCAAGCACGGGAGGACCCAGTTCCACGGAGCGCAGCAGAGGCTGGACGCTCCGGGCCTTCCTGGAACGCAGCCTCCTCCTGTCCTTGTTCCGCCTTGGTAGGTCTGACCTCCACTCAGACAGCTCGGGGGAACGCCGATTTCCCAGGCTGATTGCCACGAGGTTGCCGTCCCACTCGGAGCTCCCTGCTCTCCTGCCCAGCGCCCCTTCTGAAGGCGGTTGAGGGGCTTCGCTGGAGTCTCATGGGGTGTGTGGTTGGTCTGCGAGAGCCCGGGTGCTGGCCCATGCAGGCCATGGCAGAGGCCCAGCGTCCACCCGCCGCAATCTCGGGCGTCCTTGCTCCCGGCCAGGTGCCACGCACTGGGACGCATCTCCGGTTGTGGCGGGCTGGGCCCTCTCTGCAGAGGGCTTGCTCTAGTGGACGGTGCCGGCCCCAGGACAGGCCTGGCGTTTTCACAGGGCTCACTCCCCACCTGTCCGAGCGCAAGCACTGAGCTCTCGTCCGCACCACCCACTGCACGATGCCGCTGGCCTGCATGGGGTTGGGTCTCGTGGCTATGATTTTCCGGAGGGACCGTGGTCAGCAACCCCATGCTCATTTCCAGTGGGACGACTCAGCTACACAAGCCGTTTTCCCCTCTAACCCCCACCCCCACCACCCAGGGGCTACAGGCCGAGGGAGTATAGCCCCCCCACCTGGAGACCTGGGTCACCATGAGGAAGGGATCGAGTCACCTGGGCACGGCTAGGGCTTGGGAGCTGTGTGGAAGGTGATAAAGAAGCATTTAGGAACAAGAGTTACAGAATGCGTTCCAGAAATCTACATTGAAAAGCCCTAATACCCTAATTTTCTCCAAATATTTTAAATATGCATTTGACTTTTAAAACTGACTTTAATTTGTTGGCAGTAGATAATAGATTTTTATAGCACTTGCATTGTGGTGAGGTATGTATAAGGTATTATAAGTTGCCCTAGGGGTTGGTTTTAGGGGAGCAGACTAGGTTATATGTTAATACTATGCGCCCTTTTACGTAAGGGGACTTGACGCTTGCAAGGATTTTCTGGGCATTGGCAGGGGCTCCTGGAGCGCCTGTCTGCCGTGAACATGGACCGTGTGTCACTGTAACTGGTCAAGGATCGACTACAACAGCTGCCTACGGGAAGGTCGTCTGCACACTTGTTTTGGAGGAAGCAAGCCAGCTTTTACTTATAAACGGGTCCCTGTGTTTCCGGCGGCACCATGCTTAGGGACATGATTTGCATAGAAAGATCAGATCTGAAGTAGCATCGTGAAGTCCCCTTGACCCGCAGCCTTGGAGGACATCTGTCCCTGGATCAGAGCCGCGTCCTCCTCCACTCGCATGAGCCCTGACCTGTTTCCAACGCCACGCCAGGACGCGAGGGCCGCTGGCTTGAGTGCAGGCGAGGGCACCAGGTGGAGAGGGTCATTGAGGTGAGGGGGCGAGGGGATGGGTGGAGGGAATGCAGGAGTCACCCTGCGGCAGCGGGCGTCATGCCCTCTGGACAGGAGGTCAGCAGGGCAGCGTTCCATTGCCTAGGAAATTTCTTAGAAAATTTGGTCTTGAGGTATAGTATGGATGCCCAAAAGTTACTAAGTCCAATGTAGGAATATGTATGGTCAGGGTCACTTGTCAAAGGACACAGTGACACGGCTTGAACGGGATAGTTCTTGCTAAATAAGAGGGTAGGAGCCCCAGTGCTTGTGGGCCTCTTCCCCACTTGAGGCCTCCGAGGAAGTCACCGTGGTGAGTCCTTCTGAGAGCGTCAACCAGGTGTCCTTCCAAGGAGGTCACATGGGAGCCCCTCCAGAGATGCTTCTGCACGTGTGCCACCTGGGGGGGTGCTCGGGCGGGTTGCAGGTGCTATGCCAACAACTGGTTTATTTTAAATAGGACACAGCATGCCCATTTTCTTGGTGTTTGGGCCCTCACATGTAACATGGCTTAATGTTGCTTTGATTATTTAATCTGACAATTTTTCTCTCATTTTTAGCAATTAACCTTTACCAATGCAATAAATTTGGGGCCAAATATAAGTGTTTTCATAAGTTGCGGACAATAAAGCCACTGGGCCTTTAGAGCTGGACTGGTTGACACTTCTTAGGGTTGGTGTTCCAGGGCCCTGGGGGATATCAGAAACCCTTGGTGCTCAGTCCCTGAGAGAAAGCACCCAGCGTTTGCACCCAGTCTGGTACCATGCCACTCCCGCCACACTCCAGCCGGCCAGGATCGGCCCAGACCACTGCTCATGTGCTAGGGCAGGGCAGTGGTCCCCCTGCTGTCTAGGGGTGAGGAGGAACGTAGTACACGCTCAGCGCAGACAGTGGCTTCTCTCCAGATGCTCTCTGAGGTTGGCCAAATTCCCCAGATGCGCAGGCCACCTGCAGGAGGTGGGGCTCCCATAGAGCCCATCAAGCAGGGATCCACTGACGGAGCCAATGCCAGTTCTCAGCACGTATGGAAGGGCTCTCCCGGAGGGTGGGTTTTCTGGGGAAAACTGAAGTTTTCTACTCCATTGTAGTCTTTTTGAATGTGTAGCATTAATTGCTTTTATCACTGACTTTAGATTGATTTTATAGACAGCTTCTGTTTTTCCCTGGAAGTCCAGGGCACATTTTCCTAATGTACAAAACCATGCTCCTGCTCTGCACTTCAAACGAGCTTCAAGAGAATGCTCCTTCTCTTACAGTGTGAAGTGACACGATGTGGCGAGGTTGCGTCGGGGAGGGGGGGGGGGTGGGAGGGGTCGTGTGTTCTGAGCGCGGCCTTCTGGAAAGACAGCTTTGCTAACGCAGCTGCCACGAGGAGGGACCCTGGCCTTCAGTCATTGCCCCCTCATCTTGCCCCGGAGCCTCTGCAGAGACCAAGGCCAGTCTGAGAGAAGGGCCTGAGTGCTTGCGAGGGGACCCAACACAAATGCCACCTTATTGCTTTACGGCCCCCATCCGCCGACCGTTGCTGGATGCCCCCGCAGTGTTTGGGGATGATGATCACCCAACTCTTCATCAGCACCAAGCCCCACAGGTGAAGCGGTTTAGTTTTTTTTAATTTGGCCCCAGTAGAATCATAGATCCACGGAAAATGAGACTCGGAGGAGCCCTGGAGAGCCTCGAGGCTGACCCTCCCCATTCTTAGATATGTGGAATAGTAGAAAACCCCACTCGGAAAAGAAAGATCATTTGGTATTTATCTCCTGATTAGTTATACCATCAGGAATAGGACTCCAGCTTCTTTCCCTTCTCCCTTCCTCCTCCAATCCTTCCTCTTTTTTCATTCTTTTTCTATTTAATTCAATTTTCCTGTGGTACTTTGCAGATCAGGTTTCTTATCCGTGAGGTGACCATCAGACCATAGACGTGGTGACCAGCGGCTCCACGGCTGCGCGCTGCTTCAGAGGAAAGGAGAACCAGGGGTGTGAAAGTCAGGTGTCCCAGGCTCCACACATGCAGGCGTCCAGCCCAGAGGAGTGCCCGCGGGACCCTGGCACACACACCACGATGGAGCGTTTATGCAGCCACAAAAAATGAACTCCTGGCATTTGTGACAACAATGGTAAACCCGGAGGAGACAGGGTACAAGTGAGATAAACTCCAGGCCATGGAGGTGGTCCCACCCAGAGGAAAAGGTCCCTCCCAGGTAACTGATTTACATGTGAAACTACAAAAACATTTGACCTCAGAAATTGAGGAGCAGAATGGTGGTGACCGGGCTAGGGGGGTGGAGTGGGCAGACATGGTTTTTTAGGTCAAAGGACCCCAAACCTCAGTTAGAAGGGGAAAGTTGAACGCCATCTCTTGCACAACGTGGTGACCTGCAGCTAATAAACAACTGCACAAGTACACTGGGAAAAGTGCTGGGAGTGGTCGTTGAGCTCTCTCACCACAGAAAGCAAAACCAAGCTTGGTGAGGAGGAGGGGTCAGAGGGCAGGCTGGACCCCTACCCTGTGGACACATATGGGAAGCGTCACCTCGTGCACACACCTTTTCATCTATCAATGGTAACTGACTAATATCCAGGAAAAATTATGAGGGAATAGAAAGTAATTTCCCTCACGAAAAAACAGTGAAGAAGGACCGGGCAGGAATACGCAGAGGTGGTGACGGGCCCAGCCCATTGCCACCCACCCCACGGGCGCACAGGGTGGGCGCGAGGGTCTCGCTTTGGCTTAACTGCCACCCGGAGGCCAAGAGGCAGGACAGGCTGGTCTGACACTCAGTGAGCCTATCTCAAAGGGAGCCCCCAGGGTCGTACTCACGCCTGTCCCTGCTGGGCTTGTGGCGCCTCGTGGTCCCCAGAGTGTGCGCCTGGCCTTCTCCATTCCCCGCCTCCCAGGTCCCTGCCTTCATTCCTACTTCACAAGGGAAAACCAGGGTGGCTGGAAGCTCCTAAGGCCCAGTGGTCACCAAACCCTCTGTTCTCTTCCCAGAGCTGCTAGAATTTGGTCTGCTCCTTCTCACCTCTTGCAGACCAACCAGACGACAGCCTGCGACTTAGACTGTTTTTATGGGACAGATTGACTGATGACATGTCGGTCAGGGTTTGGTATGTGAGGCGCTTCTCCCAAGCCTCACGATGTCAGGACTAATGGCTGACGAGGCTGGGGGAGCATGCGGTTGGTTAGAGCCTTACCCCTGGCCACCGAACTCGATCCCTGATGGGATGAGCTGAGCGCGCGGAACTGGGGAGGAGGGGTGTGGGGCTGGGGGGTGGGAATTGGGGCCGCAGCGGTGTCTCAGAGTGGAATGGCTGCCTTCCTGGACCACCACGTAGAGCTGCTGCCCTCTGCCATTACTTCTGTCCACCATTGAGGGTCAGCCTACCAGGAGCCCCAGGTAGGGGACCTGCCCCTCTGTGCACAAAGGACCTCTGAAACTGTGGAGCCCCTCAAATACACTGTTCCCCTAACATTGTTATGGTCAGACCTCCTTTAGGTCCAGCAGCGAAAAAGCTATAACTAAAACACCTGCTGTTCCTTCGAGCATTGGGGACGGGCCTCAGGCAAACGAGGCTCCGTCTGTTGCCGCAGTGCACGCGCCACCCTGGCACGGCACTGCTCTCCTTTTTTGTCCCTGCTCTCCTGTCCCTTGTCACTGGGTCCCTGTCTCATGTTGCCCCTGCTCTCCTGTATCCTGCTCTTCCTGTCCCTGTCACATGTCCCTGTCACATGTCCCTGACTCTCTCCTGTCCCTTTCTCCTGTCCCTGCTCTCCTGTCCCTTGCTCTCCTGTCCCTGCTCTCCTGTCCCTGCTCTCCTGTCCCTTCTCATGTCCCTGCTCTCATGTCCTTTGCTCTCTATGTCCCTTGCTTCTCCTGTTCCTGGCTGTCCTGTCCCTTCTCATGTCCCTGCTCTTCCTGTCCTGCTCTCCTGTCCCTTCTCATGTCCCCTTCTCAATGTCCCTGACTCTCATGTCCCTGCTCATGTCCCCTTCTCATGTCCCTGCTCTCATGTCCCTGCTCTCTGTCCCTGCTCTCTTGTCCCTTCGCCTGGCCCTGCTATCCTTGTCCCCTGCTCTCCTGTCCCTTCTCATGTTCCCTTCTCAAGTCCCTTGCCTCTCATGTCCCTGCTTTCATTGTCCCTGCTCTCCTGTCCCCTTCTCATGTCCCTTGCTCTCTCTCCATGCTCTGCTGTCCTGCTCTCCTGTCCCTGCTCTCCTGTCCCTTCTCTTGTCCCTTCTCCTGTCCCTTGCTCTCCTGTCCGCTTCTCCTGTCTTCTCTGTCCCTTCTATGTCCCTTCTTCTGTCCTGCTCTCCTGTCCCTTCTCATGTCCCTTTCATGTCCGTAATGCCCTGCTCTCTGTCCCTCCTTTCTTCATGTCCTTCTCCTGTCCTGCTCTCCTGTCCTTCTCATGTCCCTTTTCATGTCCCTTCTCATGTCCCTGCGCTCCTGTCCCTTCTCATGTCCTGCTTCCTGTCCTGCTTTCCTGTCCCTTCTCATTCCCTGCTCTTGTCCCTTCTCATGTCCCCTTCTCATGTCCTGCGCTCCTGTCCCTGCTCTCTGTCCTGCTCTCCTGTCCCTTCTCATTGTTCCCCCTGCTCTCCTGTTCCTTCTCATGTCCCTTCTCTGTCCTGCTCTCCTGTCCCTGCTCTCCTGTCCCTGATTCTCCTGTCCCTTTCATGTCCCTGCTCTCCCTGTCCCTTCTCAGGTCCCTTCTCCTGTCCCTGCTCTTCCTGTCCCTGCTCTCCTTGTCCCTTCTCATGTCCTTCTATGTCCACTGCTTCCGTCCCTGCTCTCCTGTCTTCTCTCATGTACCTGCTCTCCTGTCCCTTCTCTCGGTCCATGCTTCCTGTCCCTTCTCCTGTCCCTGCTCTCCCTGTCCCTTCTCATGTCCGCTCTTCCTGTCCCTTCTCATGTCCCTGCTCTCCTGTCCCTGCTCTCCTGTCCTTCTCCATGTCCCTGCCTCTCCTGTCCCTTCTCATGTCCCTTGCTCTCCATGGTCCCTGCTCTGCCCTGTTCCCTTCTCATGTCCCTGATCTATGTCCCTGCTCTTCCTGGTCCCTTCTCATGATCCCTGCTCTCCTGTCCCCTGCTCTCCTGGCCCTGCTCTCCTGTACCTTCTCATGTCCCTGCTCTCCTTGTCCTGCACTCTGTCCTGCTCTCCTGTTGCCTTCTCATGTCCCTTCTCATAGTCCCTTGCTCTCCTGTCCCTGCCGATCTCCCTGTCCTCTTACCTCATGATACCCTGCTCTCCTGTCCCTTCTTCCTGTCCCTGCCTCTTCCTGTCCCTTCTCTCTGTCCCTGCTCTCCTGTCCCTTCTCATGTCTTCTCCTGTCCCTGCTCGCCGGTCACCTTTCATGTCCCTTCTCATTCCCCTGCTATCCTGTCCCTTCTCTCCTGTCCCTTTCTCCTGATCCCTGGACTCTCCTGTCCCTGCTCTCCTGTCCCTGCTCTCCTGTCCCTGCTCCTCCTGTCCCTTCTCATGGCCCTGCTCTCTTGTCCATGCTCTCCTGTCCCTTCTCATGGTCCCTCTCTCTGTCCCTGCTCTCCTGTCCCTGCTCTCATGTCCCTTCTCATGTCCCTGCTCTCATGTCACTGCTCTCCTGTCCCTGCTCTCCTGGTCACCTTCTCATGTCCTAGGTTTCATGTCCCATGCTCTCCTGTCCCTTCTCATGTCCCTGCTCTACTGTCTGCTCTCCTGTCCCCTTTCATGTCCCTGCTCTCCTGTTTCCCTTGCTCTCCTGTCCCTTCTCCGCCTGTCCACTTCTTCATGGTCCCTGCTCTCCTGTCCGCATGCTCTCCTGTACCTTCTCATGTCCCTTCTCATGTCCCTGGCTCTCCTGTCCATGCTCTCATGTCCCTTCTCTTGTTCCCTGCTCTCCTGTCCCTGCTCTCACTGTCCCTGCCTTCTCCTGTCCCTGCTCTACCTGGTCCCTTCTCATGTCCCTGCTCTCCTGTCCCTGCTCTCCTCTGTCCCTGCTCTCCTTGTCCACTTCTCATGTCCCTTCTCATGTCCTGCTCTCCTGTCCCTGGCTCCTCCTGTCCCTTCTGCATGTCCTTCTCATGTCCTTCGGCTACGCTGTCCCTGCTCTCCTGTCTCCTTCCTCATGTCCTTCTCCTGTCCCTGCTCTCCTGTCCCTGCTCTCATGTCCACTTCTCATGTCCCTGCTTCTCCTGGTCCCTGCTCTCCTGTCCCTGCTCTCCTGTCCTGCTTCCTGTTCCCTTTCATGTCCCTTCCTCTATGTCCCTGGGCTCTCCTGTCCCTTCTCATGTCCCTGCTCTCCTGTCCCTGCCTCTCGCTGTTCCCTTCTCATGTCCCTTTCTCATGTCCCTGCTTCTCCTGTCCCTGAACTCATCCTGTCCACTTCTCCTGTCCCTGCTCAGGTACCATTCCTCAGGTCCCTGCTCTCCTGTCCCATGCTTCTCCTTGTCCCTGCTCTCATGTCCCCTGAATCTCCTGTCCCTTCTCATGTCCCTTCTTCCTGTCCCTGCTCTCCTGTCCCTTCTTCATGGTCCCTTCTCGCATGTCCCTGCTCTCCTGTCCCTGCCTCTCCTGTCCTTCTCATGTCCCTTCTCCATGTCCCTGGCTCTCCTGTCCCTGCTCTCATGTCCCGGCTCTCCTGTCCCTGCTCTCCTGTCCCATTCTCATGTCCCTGCTCTCCTGTCCTGCTCTCCTGTCCCTTCTTCATGTCCCCTTCTCATGTCCCTGCTCTCCTGTCCTTCTCCTGTCCTGCTCTCCTGTCCCTTGCTCTCCTGTCCGTTCTCATGGTCCCTGCTCTCCTGTCCTGCTCTCTGTCCCTTCTCTTGCACTGTTCATGGCTGCTCTCATGGTCCCTGCTCTCCTGTCCTGCTCTCCTGTCCCTTCTCTATGTCCCTGCTCTCCTCTGTCCCTGCTCTCCTGTCCTTTCATGTCCCTTCTCATGTCCCTGCTCTCCTGTCCCTTGCTCTCCTGTCCCTGCTCTCCTGGTCCCTTCTCATGTCCTTCTCATGGTCCATGCTCTCTGTCCCTGTTCATGCCTTCTCATGTCCTGCTCTCTGTCCTTCTCAGTGTCCCTTATCATGTCCCTGCTCTCCTGTCCCTGCCTCTCATGTTCCCTGCTCTCCCTTAGTCCTTCTCATGTCACTGTTTCATGTCCTGCTCTCATGTCCCGCTCTCCTGTCCCTGCTCTCCTTGTCCTGCTCCTGGTCCCTTCTCATGTCCCTGCTCTCCTGGTCCCTGCTCTCCTGTCCCTTCTCATGTCCCTGCTCTCATGTCCCTGCTCTCATGTCCCTTGCTCTACCTGTCCCTGCTCTCCTGTCCCTGTCTCTGTCATGCTCCTCCTGTCTTGGCTCTCCTTGTCCCTTCTCATGGTCACTGCTTCTCATGTCCCTGCTTCTCATGTCCCTGCTCTCCTGTCCCTGCTTCTCCTGTCCCTGTCTCCTGTCCCTTCTCATGTCCACTGCTCTTCCTGTCCCCTGCTCTCATGTCCCTTCTCATGTCCCTGCTCTTCCTGTCCCTTCTCATGTCCCTTCTCATGTCCCTGCTCTCCTGTCCTCCTGCTCTCCTGTTCCTGCTCTCATGTCCCTTCTTCATGTCACCTGTTCTCTTGTCCCTGCTCTCCTGTCCATGCTTCCTCCTGTCCCTGCTCTTCCTGTCCCTGCTCTCCTGTCCCTTCTTCATGTCCCTGCTCTCCTGTCCCTTCTCATGTCCTCCTTCTCATGTTCCCTGCCTCTCCTGTCCATGCTTCTCCTGTCCCTTCTCACTGTCCCTTCATCTCCTGTTCCCTGAACTCTCCTGTCCCTGCTACTTCTGGTCCCTTTCTCATGATCCCTGCTCTCATTTGTCCCTGCTCTCAATTGTCTCCTGCTCTCCATGTCCCTGCTCTCCTGATCCCTGCTCTCCTGTCCCTTCTCATGTCCTCCTGCTCTCCGTGTCCCTGCTCTCATGTCCCTTCTCATGTCCCTGGCTCTCCTGTCCATTCTCATGTCCTTTCCTGTCCCGGCTCTCCTGTCCCTGCTCTCCTGTCCCTTCTCATGTCCCTTCTTCAGGTCCCTGCTCTCCTGTCCCTGCTCTCATGGTCCCTTCTCATGTCCCTGCTCTCCTGTCACTGCTCTCACCTGTCTCTTCCTATGTCCCTTCTCATGTCCCTGCTCTCCTGTCCCTGCTCTCCTGTTCCCTTTCTCAATGTCCTGCTCTCCGGTCCTGCTTCTCCTGTCCCTTGCTTGTCCCCTTAATTTGTCCCCTGCGCTCTCCTGTCCTGCTTGCTCATGTCCCTTTCAGGTCTTGCTCCCTGTCCCTTCTCCATGTCCTCTGACTCTCCTGTCCCTTCTTTCATGTCCCTGCTCTCCTGTCCCTGCTATCCTGTTCCCTTCTCCTGTTCCCTGCTCGCCTGACCCTGTCTCTCCTGTCCCTTCTCATGTCCCTTCTCATGTCCCTGCTCTCCTGTCCCTGCTCTCATGTTCCCTGCTCTCCTGTCCCTTGCTCATCCTGTTCCCTTGCTTCATGTCCCTTCGCTCATGTCCCTGCTCTCCTGGTCGCATGCTTTTCCTGTTCCCTGTCTCTCCTTGTCTCCCTTCTCATTGTCCCTGCTCTCCTGTCCCTGCTCTCCTGTCCCTTTCATGTCTCCTGACTTCATCGTCCCTGGCTCTCTCTGTACCTGCTCTCCTGGCCCCTGATCATGTCCCTGCTCTCTTGTCCCTTCTCCTGTCCCGGCTATCAGGTCCGTGCCCTCTGTCCCTTGCTCACCTGGTCCCTGCTCTCCTGTCCCTTCTCATGTACACTTGCTCTCCTGTCACCTGCTCTCCTGTTCCCTTTCCTGTCCTCTGCTCTCGCCTGTTCCCTTCTCTGTCCCCTGCTCTCCTGTCCCTGCTCTCCTGTCCCTTCTCATGTCCCTTCTCATGTTCCTGCTTCTGTCCCTTCTCATGTCTCCCTGCTCTCCTGTCCCTGCTCTCCTGTCCTTCTCATAGTCCTGCTCTCAGGTCCCTGCTCTCCTGTCCCTGCTCTCCTGTCCCTGCTCTCTGTCCCTTCTCATGTCCTGCTCTCCTGTCCCTGCTCTACTGTCCCTTCTCATGATCCCTGCTCTCATGTCCCTGCTCTCCTGTCCTCTTGCTCTCCGGTCCCTCTCATGTCCCTGCTCTCCGGTCCCTTCTCAGTGTCCCTTCTCATGTTCCCTGCCCTCCTGTCCCTGCTCTCCTGTCCCTGCTCTCATGTCCCTTCTCATGTCCCTGCTCTCCTGTCCCTTCTCATGCTCATGCCTTCCTGTCCCGGTTCTGTCCCTTCTCATTGTCCCTGCTCTCCTGTCCCTGGCTCTCCTGATCCCTGCTCTTCCTGTCCCTGCTGCTCTACCTGTCACCTTTCTCATGTCCTTCTGCATCTCCCTGCTCTCCTGTGTCCTTCTCCTGTCCCTGCTCTCCTGTTCCCTTCTCCATGTCCCTTCTCTCATGTCCCTGCTCTCCTGTTCGCCATGCTCTCCTGTCCCTGTTTCCTGTCCTTTCTCATGTTCCCTGCCTCTCCTGTCACCTGCTCTCCTGTCCCTTCTCATGTCCCTTCTCCTGTCCCTGCTCTCCTGTCCCTTCTCATGTCCCTTCTCATGTCCCTGCTCTTCTGTCCCTGCTCTCCTGTCCCTGCTCTCATGTCCCTGCTCTCCTGTCCCTGCTCTCATGTCCCTTGCTCTCATGTCCCTGCCTCTCCTGTCCCTGCTCTCCATGTCCCTGCTCTCGCTGTCCCTTCTCATGTCCCTGCTCTCCTGGCCCTGCTCTCCTGTCCACTTCTCCTGTCCCTGCTTCCGTCCTGTACCTTCTCATGTCCCTTTCTCATGTCCCTGCTCTCCTGTCCCTGCTCTCTCTGTCCCTGCTCTTCCATGTCCCTTCTCATGTCACTGCTCATCCATGTTCCCTGCTCTCATGTCCCTGCTCATGTCCCTGCTCTCTGTCCCTGCTCTCCTGGTTCCCTTTCATGTTCCCTAGCTCTCCTGTCCCTGCTCTCGCTGTCCCTGCTCTTCCAGTCCTTCTCATGGTCCCTTCTCCTTTGTCCGTGCCTCTCCTGTCCCTTCTCAATGTCCCTTCTCATGTCCCTGCTCTCCTGTCCCTGCTCTCGCTGTCCACTTCTCATGTCCCTGCTCTCCTGTCCCTGCTCTCCTGTCCCTGCTCTCCTGGTACCTGCTCTCCTGTCCCACTCTCATGTCCCTTGTCATCGGTGTCCCATGATCTCCTGTCCCTGCTCTCCTGTCCCTTCTCATGTCCTTCTGGGCCCAATGTCCTGCTTTTTCTCCTGTCCCTGCTCTACTGTCCCTGCTCTCATGTCCCTTTTTCATGTCCCGGCTCTCCTGGTCCTGCTCTCCTGTTCCCTGCTCTCCATGTCCCTTCTCCTGGCCCCTGCTCTCCTGTCCTTCTCATGTCTCTTCTCATGTCCCTTGCTCTCCTGTCCTGCTCTACATGTCCCTTCTGCTCTGTCCCTGCTCTCCTGTCCCTTCTCATGGTCCCTTCTCATTGGTCCCTGCTCTCCTGTCCCTGCTCTCCTGTCCCTTCTCATGTCCCTGCTTCTACTGTCCCTGCTCTCCTCGTCCTGCTCTCCTGTCCCTGCTCTCCTGTCCCTTCCTATGTCCTTGCTCATCCTGTCCCTGCTCTTCCTGTCCTCTGCTCTCCTGTTCCCTTCTCATGTCCTGCTCTCAGTCCTGCTTCCTGTCCCTTCTCATGTCCCTGCTCTCCTGTCCCCTCTCTCATGTCCCTTCTCATGTCCTGCTCTCTGTCCCTGCTCTTCCTGGTTCCCTGCTCATTGTTCCCTGTCTCCGCTGGTCCCTGCTCTCTGTCCCTTCTTCATGTCCCTGCTCTCCTGTCCCTGCTCTCATGTCCCTGCTCTCCTGTCCCTGCTCTTCCTGTCCCTGCTCTACTCCGGTCCCTTCTCATGTCCCTTCTCATGTCCCTGCTTCTCCTGTCCCTGCTCTCCTGGTCCCTTCTCATGTCCCTTCTCCTGTTCCCTGCTATCCTGTCCTTCTCATGTCCCTGCCTCTCCCTGTCCCTTTCTCATGTCCCTGCTCTATGTCCATGCTCTCCTGTCCCTGCTCTGCCGGTCCTCTTTCATGTTCCTGCTCTCCTGTCCCTACTCTCCTGTCCCCTTCTCATGTCCCTGCTCTCCTGTCCCTTCTCATGTCCCTTCTCATGTCCCTGCTCTCTGGTCCCTTCTCTCCTGTCACATTGCTTCTCCTGTCCTTCTCCTGTCCCTGCTCTCCTGTCCCTTCTCATCGTCCCTGCTCCTGTCCCTGCTTCCTGTCCCTGCTTCTGCCTGTCCCTTTCATGTCCCTTCTCATGTCCCTGCTCTCCTATGTCCTGACTCTCCTGTCCCTTCTCATGTACCTGCTTCTCCATTGTCCCCTTCTCCTGTACCCTGCTCTCCTGTCCCTTCTCTATGTCCCTGCTCTCCTTGTCTCCTTCTCATGTCCCTGCTCTCATGTCCCTTCTCATGTCCTGCTCTCCTGTCCCTTCTACTCCTGGTCCCTTCTCATGTCCCAGCTCTCCTGTCCCTGTCTCCTGTCCCTGCTCTCATTGTCCCTGCTTCTCCTTGTCCCCTTCTATGTCCCTTCTCCATGCTCCCTGCTCTCCTTGTTCCGTCTTCTCATGTCCCATTCTCATGTCCCTGCTCTCCTGTCCCCTTCTCATGTCCCTGCTCTCATGTCCCCTGCTCTCCTGTCCCTTGGGGGGCTCTCCTGTCCCTGCTCTCTTGTCCCCTTCTCTTGGGTCCCTGCTCTCCTGTCACTGCTCTCTGTCCCTTCTCATGTCCCTGCTCTCATGTCCCTGCTCTCCTGTCCCTGCTCTCTGTCCTTCTCATGTTCCTTCTCATGTCCTGCTCTCCTGTCCCTTCTCATGTCCCCTTCTTCATGTCACCTGCTCTCCTGTCCCCTGCTCTCCTGTCCTGCTCTCCTGTCCCTTCTCATGTCCCTTCTCTGTCCTGCTTCTCAATGTCCCTTCTCATGTCCCTGCTCTCCTGTCCCTGCTATCTCCTGTCCCCTGTCTCTCCTGTCCCTTCTCTCCTGTCCCCTTCTCATGTCCCTGCTCTCATGTCCCTGCTCTCCTGTCCGCTGCTCTCCGGTTCCCTTCTCATGTCCCTTCTCATGTCCCTGCTCTCCTGTCTGCTCTCCTGTCCCTTCTATGTCCCTTCTCATGTCCCTGCTCTCCTGTCCCTGCTCTCCTGTCTCTTCTCAGTCCTTCTCCTGTCCCTGCTTCTCTGTCCCTACTCATGTCCCTTCTCATGTTCCCTGCTCTTTCCTGTTCCCTTCTCATGTCCCCTGCTCTCCTGTTCCCTGCTCTCCTGTCCTCTTCTCTTGTCCCCTGCTCTCATGTCCCCTGCTCTCCGGGTCCCTGCTCTCCTGTCCATGCTCTCCTGTCACCTTCTCATGTTCCTTCTCATGTCCCTGCTCTCCTGTCCCTTCTTCACTGTCCCTCCTTCTCCTTGTCCCTTCTCATGTCCCTTTTCATGTCCCTGCTCTCCTGTCCCTGCTCTCTGTCCCTGTTCTTCCTGTTCCCCTTCTCATGTCATGCTCTTCATTGGTCCCTGCTCTCTGGTCCCTTCTTCAGGTCCCTTCTCATGTCCCTGCTCTCCTGTTCCCTGTTCTCCTGTCCCTGGCTCTCCTGTCCCTTCTCCTGTCCATGCTCTCCTGTCCCTTCTTTCATGGTCCCTGCTCTCCTTGTCCCTCGCTCTCTCTTGTCCCTTCTCCAGTGCCTCTGCTCTCCTGTTCCCTTCTCATGTCCCTTCTCCTGTCCCTGGCTGGTCCTGTCCCTGCTCTCATGTGCCTGCTCGTCCCTGTCCCTGCTCTCCTGTCCCTTCTCATGTCCCTTCTCCTGTCCCTGCTCTCTCTGATCCTCTGCCTCTTCTCTTGTCCCTTCTCATGTCCCTTTTCCTGTACTCGTGCTCTCCTTTCCCTGTTCATGTGCCTGCCTCTCCTGTCCTCTTGCTCTGCAGGTCCCCTCGTAGTGAACAGGCACAGAGATTTAGCAGTCACTGCCAACACCAGCTCACTTAACTCTTTTTAGCCACCAAAACATAACGAGTGGTTAAGAAGCACCCACCACTCAGTTAATCCACCATCTGTGTTCCGTGCTACCTTGGAGCCTGAGCCCTGCCTGGCGACCCTAGTCACTGTGGAGGGACTTGGTGAGAGAAGGACATGAAGGGGTGCATGAGCCCTCAGATAAACATGGCTGTCACTCTAAAGAGGAGGCCAAATTTCTTCCAGCCTTTCCCAGGAGCAGAAAGCTCAATTCCACGGAGCACATCCCATAGCACAGTGGTGGTGCACTGCCATGAGTGTCCTGCAAGGGACGAGCGCGTGGACAGCGATGGTCCCCTCAGCTCAGTGGACTGTCACTCAGTCAGGATGGAAACCGATGACTCGAGGCATTTGCATTTCCAGGAGAAATCTGCAGCTTAGGACGTCGACTGGGCCTTTCCTGCCTGGCCCCTGGGCAGGTGCTGCTGCTTGATCTCTTCCAACCCCACCTTTTCCTCACGCCTTCCCATCGAAAAGCCAAAAGTTTGGGGCTCTAGTTTTCTCTTCAAAGGGATCCTGGCTTTACAGGTAGGGAGAGAGCCCGTTCAGTTCTCACCACCAAGCAATTCAAAACCGGCCCAACAGATCCAGGAGACGGCTCTAAGATTTCAGAGCTGAGCTCAGCTCCCCCTCGGCCTGCCTCTGGGCACAACAGCCTGTGGCCATCCGGGGCCTGGGACCGTCCGGGGAAATGGACACAGAGGACCTGCAGGCCTTACGAGCAAGCTGCCTTACGGAGGGCCTTTGAGAAACTCCGCTGCCTACTGCGGGGTTTCTTCTCCCAGACTTGTGCAGTCTGGAACCATCCTCGCTCCAAGCAGAAGCCTTTGCCCTCCTCCCCCAGGCACAGCTCCCCCATCACGTGATGATGCCCCGTGCACCTGCCCTTTGACCCTCCTCCCCAGGGCACCAGCTCCCCCTCCACGCTGGATGATGCCCTGTGCACCTGCCCTATTGCCCTCCTCCCCCAGGCACAGCTCCCCCTTCACGCGATGGATTGCCCGTTTGCACTGCCCTTTGCCCTCCTCCCACAGGCACCACATCTCCCCCTTCATGGAGATGGATTGCCCCCGTGCACCTGCCCTGTGCCCTCCTCCCCCAGGCACAGCTCCCTGTTCACTAGATGATGCCACGTGCACCTGCCCCCTTGTGGCCTGGGCCCCAGTATAGGGAGTCCGTGTGCAGCCAGCCCTGGTGCAGCCTCCCGAAGCCTCCGGAAGAGGCTCAGGCTGCAGACCGGGTATCGTGTGTGGATGGCGGAGAGGCCCTGCTCCTGCACACTGGGCAGAGCGGTGCGCTGCAGGGGGCCCGCGGCCTCCTCCATGTGATGGGCAGCGAGGTGCCCCAGCTCGGGGGGAGGGGAGAAGAGCTGCGCCCACGTGGTAGGACCAAGGTTCCCCTCCCACGGCGCCGCCAGGGTTCTGGGGTGCCCTTCTCTCTCCACGAACTCCTGCAAGGGGCTTTCAACTATCTATTTCTGGAGAAACACCTTGGCACCATCAATTCCCTGGGACCCATCTCTAAGGCAGACATGCATCACACTTGGGGGGAAGGTCCCAGGGGCGGGTGTGTGTCACAGCTCGTGGGCGCGGCCTGTGTGCTTAATTCCCGGCGCAGGAGTCTGTACCTTCTACCTAGGTCTTCCTCCGCTGGCCCCGGGGGGGAAGCTGAAGGCCGGGGCTGGACCAGGTCTCCTCCGTCTTCCTACTGTTAAAGAGAGAAACAAAGGTCACGCTTACTGTGGCTCTGCCTTAGGTGCCTGGTCCGCACGCACCCTCCAAGCTCCTCACCACCAACGTGGCCCACCCACCCCGAGACCACTCGGCTGCCTCGAGGGCCTCTGTTCGTGAGCCCAGCATTTGTGCCAGTGGCCTTGGGGACCAACCACCACGTTTTGTGAAACCTGGTGAGGCAGGCTCGCCCCACGCAGGAGCTCGGCCACAGGTGAGGTGGCCTCACTTCCCGCCGTGGCTCTGGGCCCATGGGCCTCGTCAGCATCGGGACGGGCTGCTGAGACTCGGCCCTCACCACCTGCCTGACTCCTGCCAGCAGGAGGGTCCAGTGGACAGCAGGCCTGTCCACAAAGGCCACCTGCCCCTGGTCATCGTGGTGCGGGAGCTGACGTCACTGGGGTCCCGGGCCCCATGGGCCACTCCAGGGGGATTTTGGCCTCAATGCCAAGCACCTTTCCACCTCCGTCCACTGGGAAGCCCCTCGGGGTCGCGGGCCTCACTTGCTCACAGTGCACCGATCCTGTGCCCGTCAAGGCCCAGCTTTGCAGTGTTCTGCACAGCTGGGCTCTGCAGAGGCGGAGAGGACCTGGGCCGTGGTTCATCCTTGCCAGGACCCTGGGAAGCTGGGCTCAGGGTCAGCTGGGGCCCTCGGCGCGGGGCTCTGCCTGGGTAAGCCAGGCACAGTGCTCCCAGGCCACAGGCCATCTTGGACGGGTGTGTGATGCCTGGGCCTCCCTGCCTAAGGGCAACAGGGGTACGGTCTCTCATCCAGAAGCAAGTGTTACAGCAGGGGACCTTCCATCAACATGTGACACACATGTAATTGCACATGGGTGTCGTGTGTAACAATGAGCGCCTCTGCATGTTCCAGCGTGCGCACAGACACCATGCATGCTGCTGTGTGTTTTGGACCACTGGTGGGCCTCTGAGGTGCCCCACACGCGTGGCCCTCCTCAAGGGTCAGAGTGTCAGCCAACACAGGTCTGCAAGGGACCGTCCCCCCCCTCCCCCCCCCCCCCCCCCCCCCCCCCCCCCCCCCCCCCCCCCCCCCCCCCCCCCCCCCCTGGCCATAACGCTGCTGGCCAGGCCTGCACTCTACACTGCTGTCACCACATCTAAATCAGCACGTCGGGCCATTTTGCTGCTGTCAGGGTAGAGAGGACATGCCGCCGGAAGTGGTCCGCAAGAGGTTGCTGAGGGAAGTTGCCAGGGCTCCCGTAGGGGACGTGGCGGGCTCCTGACCTCCCGGTGACTGACTTATGAAACGAGCTGGTGTGTGATAAGCACCTGTCTGATTAAGTGTCCTACGAATATTATGACAGCATGGTATGGTCATCCAGCCCCCGAGGTGGCCTTGCCACCTTCAGCATGGTCACGGCGCTTGCTCAGTCTGCATTTCCGGTGCTAATGAGCGTGGCCAGCATAGAGCTATACTGCCGACGGTGACCACATCAAAAGCACAGAAACCAGTGGAGAGGCTGTCTTCAACTGCCTGGAACACACGACAGGCACCGTCTGCTTAAGTAGTTCCATGGATATTGCCACAGTAGTGTCACCTTGGAAACAGGTGCCGGGCAGATGGGTTAGGATTAGGATTTAGGGGTGACCCACGGAAACCAAGGCCCCAGCCTCAGTCTCACTCACTCCCTGAAAACACACTCAGACAAACAAGCCACGGGCTTTGGACGCGGAACCAGTGCCCTGGGACAGCAGGGGATGGACAATGGAGGGCAGCAGGACAGGGACAACACGCACACAGGGCGAGTGAATGTGCAGGATGGAGGTGCACACTCGGGGACCCCTGAGCAGCCCCCCAGGGCTGGCGCGCCGAGCCTGTGGATGCCACCCTCTGAACTTCCTGAGGAGAGCCAGCTGCAGGGTTCGTCTTGCTGCCCGTCTCAGGCCCGTGGGGCCCACGAGGCCCGGCGCAGCTGCACGCAGGCCAGGCGCCTTCCCTCTGTGGGTAGAGCCGAATGCCAGGCGCGGGGGGGGCGTGGACGCGCACTCCTCCGCTGCTGCGGTGAAGCTGGTGAAGATCGAGCTGCGGAGATGGAGCCCTGTGGGGCTGCGTCCTTCCCACCACCAGGGTCCTTGCGTATGGTCTGGCCCTGAATCTTGGGTTCGCACCGCCCAACCCGTCCAGGAGCCGCGTGGACGGGCCAGACCCTGCTTATGGAGGGCCCACAGCTAAGCACAGAGTTCCTGCCTGCTTGGTGGCACCTGGTCCTCCACTGCTGTGGCTCCACCCTAGACGTCCAGGAGTGCTGGGGCAGCACACGACTCTAGATTGTGTACCGCCACTGGTGACGCTGGGGCGTCCTAAGCGGCACCCCGTAGCCAAACACAGCAGGCAACTCTGCTCACGGGGACCTCCTCTGCCTGACTGCCACAAAGGGAACCACTGGCGGGCACTGTCATCTGAGGAAACGAAACAAGTGCCATCTACCAAAAGCCTCGTGCTGCGTTGAGGGACTAGCAGCCCCTGGCTCCTCACGCCTGACTCCTCACGCCTGCTCTCACTCGCGCCATCAGCCGGCACCTCACGCCTGCTCGTCTACTCCTGACTCCTATCTGCTCTACGCCTGCTCCTCTCTTCCTGCTCCTCTACGCTCTGCTCCTCTCTCCTGCTCCTCTGCTCCTGCTCCTCACACCTGCTCCTCTCTCCTGGCTCCTCTCTCCTGTGCTCCTCAACGCCTGCTCCTCTCTCCTGCTCCTTTCTGCTCCTCTCTCTGCTCCTCACGCAACTGCTCTCTCCTCTGTCCTCACTCCTGTTCCTCACTCCTGCTCCTCTGTCCTGCTTCCTTCCACGCCTGCTCCTCATCTCCTGCTCCTCCCACTTCATGGCTCCTCTCTCTGCTCTTATCCTGCTCCTCTCTCCTGCTCCTCTCTCCTGCTCCTCACGCCGCTGCTTCGCTCTCTC